>VRLP01001962.1:0-35000 GCA_009660295.1 Lophius piscatorius | reverse complement strand
TTAGCGCTAGGCCTTTTCACCATCTTTTAATGTGAACCTCTTTCTCTTTTTGAGTCCTCAATAGAATGTTTTTGGGCCAGGGGACCGATTAGCAACCACATGCATCATACCCCTCTGCAATAGCTATTAAATAACTTTTAAAAAGAACAAAAGCCGAAGCAGAGAAGATAGAACTGGGTATGCGCATATATTTTCAAATAAGTGGCCAAAGTTTCGACTGACAGGCCTAATGGATCTTTCTCTCTGAGATCTATTGGGCTGCTTCATAACACAGCACAGCGCAAACATGGCTTTGATTAAACTTTCAGTAATTAAACTCTCTCTCACCTTATTAGCCAGAATAATTGATTTAATTTGTTTTAGCTCAACTATTGGCTGTGACCTCCACTTAGTTAATGAATTAATTGATTTAGCCCAAGAGTATTTGGAGGAGTCAAAGAGGATTTTGACATTTTGCCCCTTTAATCTTGCGTACACTAGACATGCCCGGGGTCACGATGGTCATGGTTTTTGAAGGGGTGGGTGGTGGATAGATGTTGACTGCATGTCCAACCTACAAGGCTGGAAGCCCAGAGTTGATTTGAGTGTCTACGGTTTGTTAGTGAATAAGGCGGCAGCCTTGGTAATGACACATTTAAAGCACCAATCGTAAGAGATTGTCAAACTTGGAAAGAATTTTATACCTCCACGTATTGTATTTTGTCTGACTGAGGAGACGAGGCAATGCTCCTAAGGTCTGCATGTTTTGGAAGCAAAAAATATGAGTTAATAATAAATTGTCATAATGCATGATTGGAATCAGCACATATCCTTCAATAGGATATTTACATGTACTATCACCAACCTCCACTATATTGACACCATTTATCTTGATAATAGTGAGACAGAGGAGCTACCACAGTCGGGTGGCAGTCATTAACCAGGTGAATGGATATGCAGGATCTGAACATGGCACGATGGCATTTCCAGCTGTAATGGCGGAGTGTGCTCATTTATCATAGGTAGCTATAATGTAGGAGCTGGATTTTATTCAAATATGCTTTTGTAAGAAGAAGGAAGGAAGGTGGAGGGGGAATAGCATGGTACCATGCCCATGGGTGTGCTCTCTTCCCAACAACTGGATTGGAAAGCAGTGAAAGCTGGGCAAACACTTCCCTCCAGTGGTGAAAAATCAAAATGCTTTCTCCAGTGGGCTCATCCTCAAGACTAACACCCAACAAGGGTAACTTCATTAAAGCAATGGTCACCAATGAATCAAAATGCAATGAATACAATAAATACAAATAATGAGCCCTGCAGAGCATATTACACATTATTTCACACTGATTATTATCATAGACTTATATTTAAAAACATCTCCAAATGATGGTTCGTTTGAAAAAAATGATATACCAGCTATATTCAAACATTTCATTGTTACGTTTGATGAGCCCTGCAAATAGTCCGACTCATGTGATTAAGACACAGCTGATCCGTGTCGGACAAAAGATCTGTGTACTCATAAGTTCAAGTATGTGCTTAAATTCAAACGCTTGAGCATTCAGATTGTAAACATCCTTTGACTTTCTCCCCATCTAGAACTTTTTTGAACAAGTTTCTGCTCTTCACAAGTTTTCCCCAACTGAAGGAAGAAATCCATTCTTGTATATTTTAAATTTTCATAAAAAAGAATCCGACATGTTGTTCGAATCCGACATCCGTATGTTATTCAGATGCCTTATCTTTGATCAAACAGCGTCTCGTCCTGCTGTGCTAGCGTCATTCAGACAGGGAAACATCTTACAGGGTGAATTGATGTTAGCAAAGTTACTGCTGAATTGTTTGGCATATGAGGTTCATGGTCTCTGTGGCAAATCTCCTTAAATTCATAACATTAGGCGTCTAATATTAAAAATGAACAACCTCCTCTTTTTTCTCAAAACTGTTTGGGTGTTGCTCACATTGATTACAAAGATAAAATAAGATAACTCAAATAAGGTTACTGAAGCTCTTCCAAGAAATGCAACAACATGAGCTTAAAACCAGATAATTTGCTGTTGATGATGATGAAGATGGAAATGACACTTCTATTTTTGAAATTTCAGAAGCAGGATTCATAACAAAGGTATCTCCTGGACTGATGAAATTCATTCCAGACCAATATAACACCCTAAGGTGTGAAGTATCACTGTATAGCTAATTTTGTTTGTGTATTTATTACTGGATGTTCTCAAGGACTTGAGAATCTAAGATACTGAGAGCTTGTGTAGTAAACTTAAACTGTAAGGCCAGAGCTGACTTGAGAATCTGGCAGCTACTCAGATTGTCAGGCTATAGATTTTATTTCTAAACCCAACCTTGAAACAAAGTACAATCATTAATGCATCGGTGACGGCTTTATGTGTTTGATGAAAATTAAAAGGTTTTTTCTAATTATGCATAATACAGTTTAACTCCAAGTACAGAGACCTAGTGCTGGACTGTAGTAAACTTTAATTAACTTATTTATTTATTTATTTTTGAGTGCATTTATAATTATTTATGTTTACCTGCTGCCATTAGTCTCGGTAACAGATAGCTGAGATGTTATCATTTGGCCGACCCATAAATCGATCACTATTATGTATCACACACTTCTGAAGATGTGTCTGAGAAAAACAAATATCTGTTTTACCTCACAGGACAGTTACACTACCGACATAGGATGATCTTACAGAGTGTTATGTTTTGTTTTCTGTATAGAGACTTTTTTTTGTACAACCGTTTAATTTGAAGTTACTTAACAGCACTTTGTGGAAATTGCTGACGTAATCAAGTTAAGTAAGTCCACTTCAAGTTAACACATTAAACATTTAAGTAATTTTTAAACATAGCTACATAATATAATTTCATTGGTTTAACTTAATGAAGTTGAGTACTGGAGCTCCAACAGTTTAGTTATATCCACACAAGTGAATTGAGTCAGTATAGTGAAATGTGAAGTTGGCATTAATCAATGCAGCTAAGTAAAGATAGAGAAACAGTATTGTGTTGAATTTATACGTTCAGATTAGTTAACTTAGTTGTGGCCAATGTTGCAGCTGCCTAATAGAGTTACGTTGGTTGCATACAAATCAGTTATTACCATCCTAGTAATGTTGATACGTTGTATCTAACATAATTTAGAGTCGACACTACTGGATTTATTAGAATTTTAGATCTAGATTTATTTTTGAATGTATGACGTGTACATTCCAAAACTAAAAAATACTGCAGAACAGCATATAAAGAGTTTTACAAAATGTCAGTTGAAACAGTTGAATCAATAATCAACAAGTTCATAGAGATTGGAGATGCAAAAATAAAAAATAAAAAATAAAAAAATCAGCCGAGTGGAGGACGTGTTGGCAAACTGACCCCACACACTGTAAAAATGATGATTTGACCGGCAAAAGACTCTTTAAGGATTACAGCAAGAGAATTGCAGAGGTCAGTTGAATCTTAGAGTGAGAATATTTAGCTAACCACCATTAGACAACACCTTCACCAACACAATTTGTTTTGGAGGGTAGAAAGAAAAAGCCACTGCTGTCATTCACACACCATCTAAAGCACCTACAGTTTACCAAACACCATTGGGACTTTCAATGGTGTTTCAGTATCAGATATTGATTATTGATATGAGACCAAATTAGTGGTTTTTGGCTAAAAGCGTTAAAGATGGGTGTGATGCAGCAAGGAGTACAGCCATGTGGAAAAGTACTTCATACTCACTGTGAAGTCTGGTAGTGGATTTCTACTGCTGTGGGGCTGTTTTTCTTCCGGAGGCCACGGACATCTTTTTGAAATACATGGTACCATGTACTCGATCAAATACCATGATATGTTGGATGAATAGCTAAACCTCTGCCAGGAAAACTTATAGTTGGCCATAGGTGGACCATCCAGCAGGACAATGATCTGAAGCACACCTCACAATCAAATCCAAAAATGGTTCAAAGATTTTAAAAAATAAAGGTTTTGCTAGTGCCGCTTCAGAAATCTGACCTAGTAAATAAGTCTATGAAGTGTCTTTTTTAAATATCTAATTTGCAATATTATTCAGGAAGGGGATAGATATGAGACTGCAGCCGTTATTAAAACTAGATTTTGTGTCGAATGCAAATAATAATAATTATATTATGTGTTGAACTGTTTAAACGGATCATTTCAAACAGCTGATCAATTAAATAAAATAATTATGGTACATTAACCTGATATTCAATAGGGGTTGAATGATTTTGCTCCTTGCACTAATGAATGCTGAAGAAGTGAAACCATCCTCTTCTGTTTGGGAGCACTTCCCCTTTAAACGGGAGCACTTCCCCTTTAAACGTCGAACGGTCGTCACAGGAGGATGACTCGTTTATTTTGCGACATGACCAACAAGCACCGGCTTGCGTTAGCAGCCTCATCTATTCTGCCAAGAAAACAAATCCCTTTTGTTTATGTAAGAGATGAGTGTTGCTAATGTGATATGAAGCACATCTGACAATCAAACACCCGCTTCTTCTAAACTGGAAGCAGGAGGAGGACGTCGTAATCTTTCATGTAAGATCAGCGGTGGCTCTGTAAGATCACTTTGGTTTAGACCCGTAAAATTCATTGAAGTTCCTCTCTGAGCAGCACATATTATCTACCAGCTATGATTTAGATCATTAAAGCCTGGACTTATATCTCTTACAGTGTATAGAAAACCAAAAATTAACACAGTGTATCTGCAAATGTCTGCTTTTCATAATCTAGTTGTGCGCCAGTGTTTTTGTAACACATTCTGGGAGATGTACCAAAAGCAAGCATAATGAGTGTAATTTCTTTACAGGACCTTCTTTACATTGGAAGAGGAAGCCCTTGCTGAGACTAAACAGGCACTACCAGCAGCTAGATGTCATACCTGGGCTCCTGCAAGAGCCCCTTTCTGCTCCATAAGCAAATGACATTGACTGCCTACACAGAAACAGCACAGACAGTACAGACTGTCCTCCTGTAACACCAGTACATCCTGCTGGGCTCCATTTGCCCATCCATGCCTGTGATCCCCATTCCGAGGCGGGTGCGCAGTTTCCATGGCCCCCACACCAGCTGCATGCACTCGGCCTGTGGGTCAACGCATGCTTCTAAGCTAGTGAGGACCAAGTACAATAACTTTGACATCTACCTGCGTTCTCGCTTTCTGTACAGCTTCCTGCGTTTCCTCCTCTACTTTGGCTGCAGTCTGCTGACGTCTCTGCTCTGGGTTGCTCTGTCCGCTCTCTTCTTCCTGCAGTACGTCAGCGTCCGTGTTCTCCTGCGGCTGCAGTACAAGCTGTCTGTGATCCTGCTGCTGTTGGGGCACAGGCGCCTGGAGTTTGGGGTGCTCAATGACCTGATCATCTACAGCATGCAGATCACCATGTTTCTCGTGGGGGGACTTGGCTGGTGCTTCATGGTGTTTGTGGATATGTAGCCGTAATATGACGTGAATTTTACATCAGTGTAGTGTTACGTCCCAGAATGCACTGTGTGTCACAAGTGTCTGAGTTGGAAAAAAACATTTTTGGTTGGTGCAGGTCCTGCCCAGTATAATTCAGACACAAACACCTGGTTCCTGAATATTTAAATGAGAGTCAGGCCTGAGAGTCAAGATACAAGGTGGATCCTGCATTTGTAAACACTATAACAACTGTGAAAAGACAACATCACAAGAAACTGATTTTCTTTCAATAATGGGATATGTGAGTGTCAGTGTGGCGTGGAACACAGACCAGCTGTGCATCACTGCTGTGTGGTGCCAGTTATTTATTTGTGCCAAACGTAAAACAAAAGTGTGGCATCATTCTCAGGCGGCGATACTTTCAATGATGTTGTATGTAAACACAATATCATGTTTAAGAGGTGAAGGTGATTTACAGTAACTTATAATGGACAGAGCGACCAAAAACATGTTGCCAACGGTATGTGTAATGTGCTTTTGTGAGGCAGAATGTGAGAAACACCAATTATTTTGTAAAATAATTCACAATTCAAGTCTTCTGTAGTTGAAATTCTTTCCACCCTTAAAACTTATGACCTGAGTGACAGTGTTGTAAAACATGATGTTGTGCGTCTGGCTGTGTCATAAGAGTCTGTAACAGTTCAAATTAAGATCATCTTTAGGTCAAGTGCACAATTAGTCAAGAGCTTTCTTGAAATACTTCTCTTTTTGCCATCTTCCACCAATGCAATCATCAGACAGAACAAGACGTAGCATGACACTGCCCAGCATAACAATGGAAAAACTTCAGTATTGTTCATGAACATTTCCTTTAACCATATATTTTTTAGCATTTTCATGGTAACTGTTATACATATCTGTCAAAATAGTGGAGTTATTTTTGAAGCAGTTCTTGAAAACTTCATTTTTTGATCAAATGTACGCATATAGAAGGAACATCAAAAACATTTTCTAATCACAAATTATAATTTTAGTTTTTTGTTTCCATGATAGCCTCAAAAAGGTATAATTCTTTTTTCTAGAGCATATCTTGTAATTACAATTTTTTACATGAATATGTAATTTTCATAATCATGATTTTGATGTTTTAATACTGACACCTCAATTCAAAGAGATTGTATTCATGCATGCATTTCTATTGTTCTGTTATGTGGGGACCGGGGGGGTTAAGCCAACTCCTCAGGGCTTTTGTTTTAATAATGTTGCATTTTGAAAAGAAGAATTGTGAAGATGTCACGTTTTCTGAATTTTAACATACATTTGGTTGATGAAGAAAATAATCAGCACATTACTAAATGGAAACAAAAATGACAAAAAGTGACAAGGAGAAGGAACAGCAAGACAACCCCCATAAAGGTTCTGGTTCTGCAGGTTGTGACCACAGACCATCTCTCTCTCTCCTCATCCTTCCCGACTGATTTTTCTCTAGTTTTTTATATTTTGCTAGTGTGCTTGTCACTACTGGTAGCAAGATGATGTACCTGCAGTCCATTTAGGTTGCACATTTAGTCCAGCTCCTCCAGAATGGCACATCAATTGTGCTGTCGCAAGATAGATTGCTGTGTATCCCAGAACAGGAGGGTGGAGGAGATGAGGAGAGTTGGACAGGACCATAGGACAACAACCCAGCAGCAAGACCGGTATCTGTCCCTTTGTGGAAGTGGCACAGGAGGAGCACTGCCAGAGCCCTCTTGACCTCCAGTGGGCTCCTGGTGTTATGAAACAGTCTTTGAGGGTCCAAGGTCCGCTAGTGGGACCTATGCTCAGAAGCCTGGTAGCTGCATTGATGTTCATCAGAGAACAGCAGAATCGGCAGTTTCCCCATTGGGGCCCCGTTCTCTTCACAGATGAGAGCAGGTTCACACTGAGTTTGTGTGACAGATGGCCTATGCTACCCGAAACATCATCCATCAGAAACGGTTGGGTGTTGGGTCTGGGGGGACAGATCCTTGGAGGGTCACACAGACCGCCATGTGTTCGCCAACGTCACTCCGACTGCTGTTAGGTACCAGGAAGAAATTTCTTGGACCCATTGTCAGACCTTATGCTGGTGTAATACACCCTGGGTTAATCCAGAAGCCCGGCCTCACGTGGTAAGTGTGTGGTGTGTAGGCCGGTCCTGGATGACAAAGTTATTGATGCCAGTGACTGGACCTCATGTACCCCTCACCTGAATCTACCTGAGAACCTCTGGGATGTTATTTATCGGTGCATCCAACACCACCCATTAACACCACAGACTGTCCAGGAGCTAACTGATACTCTGATCCAGTTTTTGGGAGGAGATTCCCCAGGACAACATCTTCAGTCCCATCATATAGATTTGTTGTGATGAAATTCACACCCGTTGGATCCGCCTGTGATTTCAGTTTGTCACTTTGATTTCAGGTGTGATTTGGAATCCCGCCCTCAATGGGTTCATAATTTTAGTTTCCCTTGACTGTTCTTATATAATTTTGTTTGAAACGAATAACACAATGTATGTCAAAGATCTTAGCTTGAATATGTCATTCATCGATATCCGGTTTGTGATTTAATTGTTTCCCTTAATATATATTTATACAGTATACGTAGTATACTGTATTTATAGTCACGTCTTTCTTATTTAGTACTTTTATTGATTTCAAGTACGTTTTCTTGACTTTTCTAGCTATATATGTATATGATCTGAAGACTTCCTCCGCTACTGATGAAGGTAGAGTTTATTGCGCTAAAATAAATACATAAGGCTTTAACACAGAGCATGGTGTAATTGTGAGATTTTGAATTCTGTACATATGCTATAATGTACAAAAATTTGATGATAGAATGATAGGGTTTTGAGATGAAGGTACATCTTCAACGTTAAAGGAACAATTAATCAGCATGTAGGTGATGGTTTTATTTATTAATTTATTGCCCCAAATCATTTCTCAACCTTCACATTCAACATTTTGCATAATTGTGGGCAACTCAAAAGATATATACTCAAAAGAAACATTTAAATGATTTTGAAACATTTAAAAATAATAATAAGAATTTGAGTTGGGATGCAGTATATATCAAATCAGAATGAATTAAGCTGCTCATCCTTTCTGACAAACCATTGTTGGAATTTATGAAGCAGGTCTAGAGCCATGCTAATGCTGTGAGAATGCTGTCCATGACAGTGAAGGATTAAGCTAAGTGCTAACATTAGCATGCTAAACAGTGCTAATGTTAGTTTATACAGTTGTTAGCTATAACTCAAAGTTTTACATCAAAGCAGAAAAAGCAAATTGGGACGAGTGAATTGAAAGATTGATATGTGCTTAAAAAAAAACCTTTTTGGAACATTTCAAAGGTAAACGGGAAGCATCATGGTATCATGAATGATTAAGCTGTAAACCAAAAGAAGTTATCAGACATCTTAAAAAGTAAAGATGGTGCATGTACTTTTTGATAACAGTTAAATTCAATTTATAAGTAAGTTAACTCCAATTTTTGCTGTGTGACAGTAGCGATTGAAGTATATCTGAATTAATTTTAGATATGTAACTTAATTTACAAACACTTTAAACTAATGGAAAATGATGAGTCTGAGACTGTTTAAATGCTTAACAAATTTTAAGTTTTCCCCACTCATTCCTATTAATTGATTTGAGTATTCGCGTTTACAGTGGAGAGGCATCCGCTATGGGCAGTCATTTGTTGTCCGTAATCATTTTTTTTTTTCAACACATCTGCAGGATCTCCTTTCATCATCTCAGAAAATATTTCCAAACTCTGTTCTTCACTCACCTTGAGTGATGCTGAAAAGCTGGTCCACGCGTTTGTCTCCCCCCGACTGGATTACTGTAACGCACTTCTCATCGGGATCCCTGATAAAAGTCTTCAAAGACTACAATATGTTCAAAACAGTGCTGCAAGGATCCTGATGAGAGTTCGTAAACACGAACACATCACCCCCGTTCTTCATTCCCTTCATTGGCTTCCCATCTCCACCAGGATTGATTATAAGATCTCTCTCCTCACTCACCACTACTTTTTGGTCATGTTTTTATATAGTTAATATTTTATTTTTTATTGATGCTTTTATCTGCTTTTACTTTGTAGCACTTTGAGATTTGTTCCAAATGTAAAGTGCGTTATAAATTAAATGTATTATTATTATTATTATTATTATTACATGGCCACGGGCTATAAATGGATAATCAGAGGCGAACAATAAGCTTTTGTTCTGGCGATCAGCATCATATTCCTTAGACTCTGAGTAGCTCAGTTACACCAGAGGAGAGCTTGGGGACATTGATTTGTTCCTGATGTCAGTGTAGTGCACTAGGGCACACATGACAATCAAGTCATATCATGGACATTTTCATTTCTCCTTTTTGTCGGAAAAGGTGAAGTTATCTGCTAAGCATGAATGACTAGTCGTTTTTTGTCTTGTTCCTTTATCGCCATCAACCACGCTGGGTCAGGGTTGATGAATGTGTCCCAGCTCAGATTTTGAGCCCTGAAAAATAAAAGTTTCACAGGATTTTATGGCATCAATTTAAATATAAGTCAAACAATATGTTTGCTGTGAATCACTAAGGATTGCTTTAGAAACATACCGTCTCAGCTTCCATAATGCAAAATTTTCCAGTCCATAAATAAGAGCTGAAAAAAGAACATATTTAATTTCCTTGTGAATATGACAATGTATTTGCACTAATGGCATGAAACAACGTACAATGAGGTTATTATAAACTCACCACTGAGCATAGACACATGATATTCCCCTAGGAATATCATACACACATATCAAGAGGTACAAAAAGGGTACTGTAAACCGATAAATTGGAGTCATTTCCCACCACGATGCAGTTAAACTGCATCTGAAGGAAAGTGGGTCTCACATGTGACTACTTTCACTCACAAATACAAAATTAGAGATGTACAGACGGTTCAGTACCGTCACAACGTTTGATATAATAAAAACAATGAAACCGTAGAGCAATGTACAGGATATTGCCTATTTATTCATAACATAAATGTTCAAATATACCAGGGTATCTCAATATTTAAACTGTAAAATGTTGCAGTAATTTACTGTGTTTATGAATAGAAAACTACCATTTTACAAATAAAATGTGTATTCAGTTAAAAATTACACTTACAAAAAAAATTTATGGTAATAAATCACTGTAGTATATTGCATTTAACAGCCTTATTCAGTTAATCGCAAAAAACATTATATTTAACATATATAATGAAAGTAAATAATGACATATTGTAGAACTGATCACATACCAGAGAGAATTACAGTAAATTATCGCATGCTATTAAGCATTTCAGTTGATTTCCACGTACAGTACAAAAATCACAGTAACTGATAAATTGGTCTCCCTGACAGCAAGGGTCTTCTCAAGTTAAATGTGAAGTTATGTCTGAAAAACAGTATTTCTCATTAAAAAGCCCCCTAGTGAGTAAAATATGAACTATTAGAGTAAAATATGATATACACGATGTATCTCCTTTAGTTGAGTCATAAGTACCAAATTTTGACTAAATCGGATCAACGGTTAGGAAATTAATAACAAAAAACTGATTTTTCATGAAAACATATGGAGATAAAGCTCCATAGTGTCAGAAATATACATCCGAACTTTCCCAAAGACAATCCATTTTTTTCTCACACTAAGGTCTATATTGGTATAAAATGTGAAAATTATCCATGAAATGTTTTGTGAGTCATCGCGTTAGTTCAAAGAACCACTGGCAGGCGCCGAGGGTGACAATTCCCTTATCTCCCTGACTTTTGGGGGATATAATAATTACGGTTAATTATCACAGATTGACCCAAAGGCCACTTTTCCATATGAATCGACTCGAGGAGATCTATCTTGTGTACATCAGGGTGAGCTTTTTTAAAACATTGTTTTTTCAGACATAAAATCTTAACTGTTGGTACGATTTAGTCCAGATGTTGCATATCAGTCAACTCCAGGAGTTACAGCTCATCTGTGTCATATTTTCTTCTAATAGATCGTATTTTACTCATTTCAGTGAGCTTTCTAATGAAAAATACTGTTGACCTACAATAACCTCCCATTTAATTTGAGGAGTTTGATCAGAGGGATGTATGTACAACACAGGGGGTTAGGGACATTTCAGGCATAAACCCTTGCTTTTGGAATCAGGGATGATAGCATAGGCTTAGTTGGATGTTGTTAATATATGTTAATATATGCCGAACTTTGTTTACTGACAAAGTATACTACAGCCCATGTAAAAAATATACTTACTGTTGTTTTACAATGGCGTCTTTGGAATCAAAGGCCGTGGGTCGTCACGTTTGTCCTTAAGATTTATCCAGATTCTCTGCATGTTTTGATTATAGACTATAGATGGTGAAACCGTGAAATTTCTTGCCGTTGTCCAGAGATATGTTGTTATCAATCAATTGGACTATTTCCTTATCCAGATTTTTATTAACATATTACCACATTGTTTTATTAATGTTACACAGAGTTCATTCTTAATTTATGGAATCAGTTTGATAGCATAATGAATGAGACTACATGTCAGTGTGGTAATACAGGTGTCAGCAAAATCTTCAAATTCATTATTTACTACGTGTTTTGGCAGAATATACTATTTATCAGCTGTTTGCAATAAATCAAATCAAACAAAAACTATTTAATAAGCTCAGCACATATGGCAAGTATTTTCCTCCAATATAACACTATTACTATTACTGACTACTACAGTCTCAAAAGTCTTTAACCCCCCGTTGGGTCTGCTGCAGCCTCGTTGCATAGCCAAACACCAGCTTCTGGCAGAGTCTTTGAGGAATCTCAGCCCATTCCTCTTGAAAGGCCCCCCAGTTCGGTAATGTTCCTGGGTTTATGTGCTGAAATTTCTCTTCTTCAATTCACCTAGACATTTTCTATTGGATTCAGTTCAAGCAACCTCGACATCCACTCTAAAATGTCCCAAGACTTCTGTGAACGTAGGCCTTGATGGAGTTTGAAGTTTGCTTGGGAACACTGGAATGTCCCATGACGCCCAAGCTTCAGCTTTCTTACAGATGGCAATCCTCCAGGATTTTCCGATACATGATGGAATCAATCTTACTCTCTACGAGTTGCAGTTTCTCGTTGTCTGGAGTAGGTGCGGCCCCAGAGCGCCAACTCAACATGGCATGCTTTACTCTTCGTTGGGTGTTGTTTCCAGCCTGTGCTTCATTCTTCTGCCGATGCATACGTCCTAAAAGTTACAGTATTGTTTCTTTGCTCGACAAAACATCGTTCCAAAACTTCTAAAACTTATCTAAATGGTTTAGACAGTAGGAGGAACAACTTTTCTTTTGCTTTCGGGTAAACAGCGGTGATTGTTTTGCAAGTTTGGGCATGGAGCCCTTATGTAAATTCAGGCCTTAACAGAAAAAAACTTTGGGAGTCTGCTAGTCTGAAAAAGCTGGCTCAGTGTTTCAGCAACATCTGATTTGCAAATGTTTACTTATATGAGAGATTCTATTCAGGGGGCTGAATCATTTTGAAATTGCATTGGTGATTAAAAAAATCTAATTTTGTGTTGAATATGTAAGAAAATCTTAAACATTTAGCTAGTAAATCTGTTCTTACACATATTAGCCATAACATTACAACCATCTAATATTCTGTAGGTCCGTCTCTTGCCACTGATGCTCTGCAGTGGACTGTTTGTTTTGACACCTGTCTATATGAATCTATTTACAGATATTTGTATAGCCGTTTAAAGCTTTTCTGTGGGATCAGACAATATGAGTGAGCATTCTCTCCTCATGTGCATCAATGAATGCCTTGTGCATTCATGGGTATTGTTCCTTCCTTAGCCCACATCGATGGATACTACTGCAGATCGCAGTGATGTGTAGTGGGTTCGTGGCAGGTGAGGCACTCACCCTTTCAGAGTCAGGTTTACAAAATATTTTCAATTATCTACAAAATAAATAATAGAGAAAAAAGTATAGGTTCATTGTTAAAATTTGACATTTAATTGATTGTCCTGGGGTGGCTTGGAAATAGAATCTTACATTTTCAAAGCCAGAACAAAACATAAAAAAACTGACTACTGTAGGGAATTTGACTCTGATTTTGTCCTTCCCCAGAAGAGGAGCCACAGCAGAACAAACATAAACCTGTAGGCTCAGCACGCCCCCCTACAGTGAGGCAGAGGTACTGGCTTGCTCACCTCGTGCTTTTTCATTAGGGTTTTATGTCTGAGCAGCAAGACTAAATATGTTATACACATACCTGAAATACATGACCTTTTCTATGGAAAGTGAGGACATATAATAAAAGTGTTTATAAAAGTTACATTTGTGACAAACAGTGAGAAGGCAAAAGACACGTGCTCAACCCCGTTTGTGAGGGACTGCGTAATCTTAGGTGAGGCTCAGCTCACTGCTGCCTCACCTCCATGTCTCCTCTCGATTTAAACAGGTTATACGCAAATTCAGGGATTTTGATTATAAAAACTAATGAAATGATTGGAATCAAACAGAAATGACATTATAGCACGCATCAGTATAGACAACTATTAATATTTATTTTTATTTTTATCATTATTCGTTTTTTTACTTTTCATGATGCTTCCCCTGATGGCACGTCGCTGGCAGATCGGCAACACCCAACGAGAATTATAGTTTTGGAGATGCTCTGAGCCAGTTGTATAGCCATATACAATTTGGCCATTGTAAAACTCACTTAGTTCCTTATTTTGCCCATTTGTTGTTGTTCAGAACAAAATGTCCCAAAGAGTTTAAAATGGAATGAATAGCTATTGTGACATATATATGAAATTAAAGTTTTTCAGTTGGTAACTGAGAAATCTCAAATGACGCAAATGATGGGGCCAAAACAAAATTGTAGATGCCGTATCAGAGCGTCTACACTTAAACCTGGTTGATTTTGCTCTTCTTCAATCTATTAGCATCATAGATGAAATGTTCAGATACTGTGCTATGGTTTGTGGGAGATTTTGCGCTGCAACATCATATATTTCACAGCGGATGTTCATTTTAAGAAATCATGTCATCTTGTCATCAGGCAGAAAGGAAAGCATATACACTGTATATGTATACTGATCTAAATCAATCTCACAAGTGTTTCCTTTACTATGATACCAAGATTATTCATATAGATCATGTTATAAGAGAAGTATAGTCAACTCCCTTTTGCTATGCCATTTTCGAACTTGGGCCTCAGCCGTTGGCAGATAAGTGGCCAGTGGCGGCAAGGTTATTATATCCCACCCACTGATTCACGTTCAAAGTTTTTATTTACAAATGTACACTTAGAAAACAGGTTTCCATGTACAAATTTGTTTACCTTCAATTTCAAATGCTGTTAAAAATTATAAAAAAGTACAAATAATGTGTTTAATAAAAGTGCATACTCAAAAAAACATTAAAGATATTAAGTAAATATGATATAAAAAAATAAAATAAATTGAAAAATACATATTTTACTCAAGTACTGTTCTGAATAACAAAACTGAGATATTTAGACTTGATTATATCCATTTTATGTTTGCCAAACTTTTTATTCCACTCCACTACATATCAAAGGGAAAGAGACTGTAAGTATTTCACTTTGTAGTGTATTATTTTAATCCACTACAAAGCCACACAATGAAGATCTGGGAAAGAGTAGTGGAAGCTGTATTAAGAAAAGAAGTGAAAATTTGTTAGCAGCTGTATGGAAAGAACACTACAGATGTAATCTTTGCTTTGAGAGTGCTGATGGAGAAGTTTAGGCCTTGTCCCAGTTCTTGCACACTTGTGCCCCTAAATTGCACACTCTCGCTGAGGGGTGCAAGAAAATAGGGTGTCCCAATTCTCAATTTTGTTTTCCAGGGGTGCTCAGTAGTGCCCTCATGTGTCCATAATGCACGCTTCCCACTAGTCAGACCGCACTTCACCCAAGGCTATATCCCAGAACCCCTATACTGTTGTGGCGTTACAAATAGCTTAACAGTGCAGGGAGTTAGGACAGGCACGAGCAACATCTGACATCGGAACGAAATGAGAATACATTTATTTTTAAGTTTAAATTAAAATGATTTTGATTAGACAATGACGGTCATGATGCTGCGGCTCGCCCTGGTGTTTTGCCAGCTTAACTAACTTTAACTTAACCTTAATGTGTGTGGATATGCACAACTGCTGAAACAAATATCCTATAATACAGTACAAAGAGATGTTAAATATCAACATACGCAAACATTTTCACAATGTCACAGAAGCAGTACTGTGAACAGTGCGGCAGCCGTGGCCAGCACCATGTTTAGTCTCCTAGGTAATCCAAACAGAAGTCACGTTGGTACCTGGCGTAAACCGATCTGTCCTAATTCTGCGCACAAATACTGCAGTCCCTTGAGCACTAATGCCCCTAAGTGCACATTTCCTCTACGTCACACAAGTGCGCACTTCGACAAAGTCCTTAGGGCATAGTACGAGAGTTTGGACAAGGGGACTGAGAAAGTCAAAGGAAGTTGTATTGTGTCTTTGTGGATTTAGAGAAAGTGTACGACAGAGGGCGAAGAAAGAGAGTGTGTTCTTGGATGAGGAGGTCTGTAGTGACAGAGAAGTATGTTAGAGAGTTGTACATGATATGTATGAGAGCCGTATGACAGTAAGGTGTGTTGTAGAAGGGACAAATTGGTTCAAGGTGGAGGTGGGACTGTACCAAAGATTGGCTCTGAGCCCCTTCTTGTTTGCTATATAGTGATGGACAGGCTTTCAGATCAGGTCAGGTAGGAGTCTCCATGGACTATGATGTTTGAGGATGAAATTGTGATCTATAGTGAGAGCAGGGAGCAGCTGGAATAAGAGTCACAGCAATAGTGAAGGGAAAGGTTTACAAGATGATTGTAAGACCAGCTCTGCTGTATGGTTTAGAGACAGAAAATGTTAAGATTAAGATTTTCTTTGGAAGTGACGAGCTTGGATGAGATTAGAAACCAGCATCAGAAGGACAACCCAGGCAAGATGTCTTAGACACAAAGTAAGAGAGGCCAGATTGAGATGGTTTGGACACGTAAAGAGGAGGGATAGAGGATATATTGGTGGATCCTCCTATTTCTTCAAGGCAGGAGGAAAAGGGGAAGACCAAAGAGTAGGTCTCGGGATAAGGGGAGAGAGGACATGCAGTTGGTCGGTGTGACAGAGGAAGATGCAGAGGACAGGGTAAGATGGAAACAAATGATGCACCGTGGCGACCCCTAAAGGAAACAGCCGAAAGTAGAAGAAGAAAACTTTTATTATAGTAAAGGATCTAATTAAATAATCCACCACTGTACATAATTGTAAGGGGTACAACTGCAATATTCAGGGACCCTGACTGGAACAAGAAATGTCGGTGTTATTTTGGCTTCACATATGGTTATAATAGTGTATTTTATTTCTTAATGATCGTAAACAGCTGTTAATTATTTTTTTCCTCCAACAAATCTAATATACAATTAAGGTTGTACATATTTTCCTCCCAACAGTGTATAGCAATACTGCTGCTGAGTGACAATTTAAAAATGTTGAATTCCATGTCGATGGGAAACTGCTATGGGATTGTATCCTGCAGTCCCTGTGGCTGCGTTGTATGGGCTGGGGCTCTGTCATGTGTCTGCAGTAAAGAAAAGTTGAATTGAGGTAACAACGCCAGCAGCTGGCGCTTAAAATTTAGCAGAACAGCACACATGCGCACCATGAAGCCTGACTTGTCACCACTGAAAGGACACGTGAGGTAACAAGTAAATTTCATTAGGGAGCGCATGTACTGTCGATCGAGCTTGTGGCTAGAAACGTGCTTCCACATGTTGTCTTTTATAACACACGATGTTTGTAGTTTACTGCAGCTGGAATTATATCCCCTTCCGCAGTCTGCACCTTTAAGCCTTCAGAGTGCAGCGAGTTCATGTGTCCGTGAAGGCAGCACGGTGTGACCGATCTGCGGTGGGACACTGCACAGTAAAAAGCTGACAGATCCGCGCAAAAATGTCTGTGTCTTTAAAAAGCAACTCTTTACCGTGTGGTGCATGATGTCAGGCTGCAGGCTATACTGTTCATGTGAGCAGCGATCACTTCCTGCAAAGGATCAGAGAGAGAGAGAGCGAGCGATAGATATAGAGAGAGGGATAGAAAGAGATGGGGGACGAGCGGCTAAGATAGGACGATAGTGATATAGAGTGAGCCAGCGGACGAGGGGGAGACCGGGGCCTGCTTTTTGTTACACTCCGAAAACTTTAGAGGTGATCACAGGAGAGAGAGCCCATCTCCTGAGCTCCAGCTGACAGCCACAGTTTATGGAAAAGCGACACGTCGGGTAAATATCCCCCTCTGTCTTTGGCTTTATGTTCACAGCCCGATCTGTATGACGCATAGTTTTTACCATGCATTATCCCCGCGCGACTTCTTCCTTCCTTCCAGAATGTTGCACAGCCCGACATTATAGAGGAATGAATTTAATCCAAAATACCAGCTTAAGTTCAACTTTTCGCGGATTCTTGCAAGAAACCTACAGATTTTACCTAGAGGGTGTTGGTAGGTGATTCACACAGTGGAAAAATGTAATCAGATCTGATGCTAATTGTAGCTTTATCAGCCTTAATTGTAGTTTAATGTCTGGCAGCACTTTTAAATACCATAGGAAATATGGCTGCCTTTTAGATTGTAGTGTATGAGTGGAGAAAGTGGTAAGATACCCTTGCGTCACAATGATTAAGAAAAAAGAATCTCCACCCATAATGCATCTGTGTATGTCTATATGTTGCATGATTGCTGTCAGGACTGTTTTACCCGAAATAATTCGGCTTGCTGTTTTCAGTTAACACGACACTTATATAACAAGTGCGGATGAGTGTTGGACTGTAAACAAAATGAAAAGAAAAATATTGCAACATAAAAAAAAATACTATTAAATAAATTGACAAACATTAGATATTTTAAATGTGGCTTATATTTGGATAACATTGACATTTTTGGATTATGAATAAATAGTATGTAATCAAAGTTAAATATTTCATTATTTTTATTAAATAAGTTTAAGACCTTCAGGTTGATGACAATATTACAGTGAACTAAAGTAAGAAATATGTTTGGTTGCTGGTACTTGAGCCTTCTGTTGTGTGCTGTAGTATCAGTTGCGGCCATGTTTACCTTACCTGAACCCTGTCGGAGTCATCTGACTATACATACAGTACAACCCTTTTCTCCTTTGTGTATCCATGGGTACAGTGTGTGGCGAGCCAGCATGTACCTTGTGGCATTTTTCTTCATTTCCTGTTACTTTGCTTCCCTCTCAAATGCTCTTGATCTTATAGTCTATCGTCAAGCTATGTGGTTTCTTTTCCTCAAATGTACACGACAGAAAAAAATCTTGTATATTTGCAAGTTGGTTAAGGTCTTGATCTTATCTTTATACTAAGTGTGAGTAACAAACCCATGTGTAACCCTCTGGTCTCACACAAATTTTAGCTTAAAATAACATTTCTAATATTTAATAATCTTGTCCTGTAGAAAGTCTTTAACATTTCATAGTTGGGAATCCCCACTTGTTTTTGCTGTCAGAGGCTGCAATTCATTAGATGTACTGGTCTCTCTTTTTGATGACTGAGTCAGTACATATCCTTAGGTGTACCTGTCATTCAATACAAAGACAGCTTTTATCAAGGTAGATTATGACACCCCTCTCCCCTAATACTTGGAAGTCAGTTCGGGGTAATGTGACTTGCACTGCCAAGTTTAACACAACATACATGGAAAATGCAGGACCCTTTTTTTTTCTCTCTTTCTCTCTAAACGGAGGCCTCCCGACACCACTCTCTTTGACTTGGGCGTCTGCCAAAGGGCTGTGATGGCTCTCAACAGCTGTATTTGTCGGTGTGTGCGTGTTTGCGTGTGTCAGTGACTGTGTTAGCATGTGTGCGAGTGCACTCTTGCTGTGTCCCGGGATGCCCTTCCTCCATAGGCCTCGCTCTATACAGCATTCCACAAGGGGGCCCGGGGCTAATTGCATGCGGGGAGTGTCAAGGAGAGAGAACGACAACCGTTTGAAATATAACTGATGCGGATAATAACGGAATGAGCCTGAAAGAGAGAATATGCAAAGACTGAGAGAGCCCTCCCTCATCCCGTGACAGACCCATAAATTTAGAAGAGTTGATGTTGTCTCAACAAATGGAAAGATACACTTAAAAAGACCCTCAGGTTACAACTTTCATAAAATTCCACTTGAGCTGTGTAAGAGATACAAGGTAGGCATGATGCTAATATTTTAAATCGTTACCATATTTTGTATTATAACAAGACCTATACCCATTTAAAACCCAGATACCTTCTTTAGTACCTGCATCATTTGCTTTTAGTCTGCACTTAAGGTCGGTGTTTTTTTTTCTTTGAACTAGATGAGTGTGTATACCCTTGTTGGGAGTCTGTTTACATGTGCATGAGTTTCCTTTCCTAAGACGGCAGTGAGTCATTACTTATGGTACGTGACACAGGGCACCCCTCATGCATCGTATTCTTATACATTACTCCTTCTTGTGCTGCCTTTTTTTGGAGCACAGAGCCTGCTTTATTGGAACCCCCAAGGAGAAGAAAAACTGCTGCTTGTGTGTTCAGGCCTGTTGGTTTTGTTAAGAGAGCTGAAATTTGCGAGATTAAAAGTGAAGAAATGCCTTTCGTCTGAATGTTCAGCCATGGAGATGCGGTGCTGATATCTGCCAAGACATTGCACAATATCACAGCAATTTGAGATAGAAACGACAATATTTTTGAAGCTAAGTAAATATCATCTAAATTTTCTTGACGAATAAGTACTTCTGTTGTTCGATACGTGATAGTTTCTGATAACACAGTCTTAAAAATGAAAGATGGATGGCATTTGCAGAGAGTTTAATTGCATTAAGGAAACATTAAAATACTTTGGAATCACTTAATTTTTTTCTAGTCAAGTCAGCATAACAGCGTTTAGTACAGCCAACATCATTTTGCTCAGTAAATACAACATAACGTTTATTGAAGTTAACATTACTGCGTTTGGTAAATGCAAGACAAGTGTGTTCGGTAAATGAAACTTGGACCCTTTTTACATAACTGTACTGTATTTTGTCAAACTAAATAGTTGCAACTTCAACCGTTAAACCAATGGAGTTTAATTGCATTAATGTAATAGTAAAATGCTTTAGAAATATAAAATTATGTATAGTAAATTCAACATAACTGTGTTTAGTATAGGCAACATCATTTCTAAATTAAATTTTCCACAATTATTCACTCTCCTTTTGTGGGACTGATTGACATAACTAAGTTAAATAAATGTAATGTTTTATTCATTGTTACGGTGTAAGTGATGGTGACAACAATGAAGACATTGCTTCTGTTTAGCCAGCATGCAACTGTTTAGCCAGCATGCAACTGTTTAGCCAGCATGCAACTGTTTAGCCAGCATGCAACTGTTTTACTTCCGGCATGGAAGGAGTTTACGTTTTCCCCCATTAATTTGTCCGTCAGTCCATCCGTCTATTAGCAAGATTCCAGAAAATCAAATACAAGGATTTGCATGAAATTGTACCAAAATATAGCCTTTAGCAAATCCTACAGATGATTCGATTTTGGCGGTGTTGCATGTTTTGCAGCATTTTAAATAAAATAATAAGCTATTTGTAGTAGTGACGTCACAGTACGGCGAGGCGCTTTCTTGAAACTTTGTCCGTTATTGATGGCTTTGTTCCTTTAATGCCTCTGATGTTTCTTTGGGGTTGGAGCTGGAATCTCAGTGGGTTGAACAGAGACACTGAAGTTGGAGACAGGCGGCTACAGAGCATTTTAGAGTGACCCACAGAGTTTGTTGGCGTTGTTGGAGGTGTCAGTAGATTTAGAGGCTGGCAATATCTCAGTTATTAATAGAGAAAGCTACATGAATTATTCCTTAACCTTTGATACCGTTGGGCCTTGTTCCTTTGATGCTTTATACTGCAGAGGAACAGGAAATGATGCAACAAAGTCTGTTCAAGTCTGCATCTTAAAAATACATCGTGTACACTCTTAAACAAAATGCCCTGCTCAAAGTCTAGGAGTGTGGGGCAGATAATAAAACAACTTGCAGAGAACAAGAAGAGAATGAGAGAGGAAGAAACAAAGTTGGTTTGAGGTAGGTTTTGGTCCTTGGCGGAGGTTTGCGCTCTCTGAATGCTTTTTGTAGTTATGGTGTTTCCTCTTGCGTCATTTTTTGCATAGCTTTTATGTCCTCCGCTAGGGAGGTTATGTTTTTACCTTTGTTTGTCTGTTTGTTAGCAAGATTATGGAAAAACTAATAGACCAATTGGTATGAAATTTTACCCAGAAATCGGTTTTGCTATATCCTACACATGACTCAATTATGACTTAATTCTGGTGAGGTTATGTTATAACCCAACGACGCGATGTCAATAATGTTTTCTTAACCATTGTTAGAGGCACTTTAGGAGATTTTGGCAATAACCCATAAATTTATGGATGAATCGGCATGAAATTTTTCCTTCAGGTAGCTTTTGTCATATCGCAGAGGTGATCCCAATAATGTCTACCTTGGTTGCTGTTGTGCCTTGGCATAGGTTTGCACTCTCCGAGTGGTTTCTACTTCACAGTTTAATGTACCCATGAATCTGAGAAGAAAGAAAGCATGGTCTGTTGATTTTTTTTGTCAGTATGAATGCCCCTTCAATCATCTAAAAGGTTTGAATGTGCTCATATGACTCACTTTTGCATGGAAGAAGATGATTAATTCATCCATTCATCTCTGTGTATGAGGTTAAGGCCAAAAACAATTCTCAGCTCCTAACATTCAGATGAAAAGCAAACAAAGTTGCAGGGCCTAGTTGTCATGGACTTGGTCAAATCCAAATGCGAATCTGGAAGCTCTAGTTATAGAAACTAAATTTCAACCAAGTCATTGTGGTTCTACTGGTCTATCTTCCAATTATGCTACAAAATAACTGTTAAGGAACGTTTTCCCAATGACAAGAGAAAAAGAGAGATCATCTGTTTACTTGTCTTTTTAGAATATAAATGTGTAAACTGTATGTAAAGGTGTCTATTTTGAGCGATAGTGGTTTTTGGCGTGAAAACGGGAGTTCTTTGTATGTAACACACTTTACCATTATTATTATTATAATTTAAAGGTAGAACCAAACAACACTTGAAATGATCTTCAAAGGCAGCTCATTTTCCAATTATATCATTGTTGCCAAAACCAATAGCCTAATAATAATATGATTTAGTTTTATAGTTTTCAAGAGAAAACTCATTTCGCTATTGGTAGACCACCGTGATCTAGTTTAGTAACTTTAATGAGAAGATAAGCTATATAAATAAAAATTACTTTATTTATATAGTGTTTATTCAAAATTCATAGTGATTTTGAATGTTAAAACATTTTTCAAAATTGTATTTAAGGTGACAGATGCCACCGCTACTTGTGCTGTCAGTCAATACACCACAACAACCTTTATTATAGGTGAATGTGAGTGAACTGACATGAAAATCCCCTAAGTTCTCATGTGTTTAAAATGTAAAATTAATCAATTGAAGGAGCTGATTATGAAATCTATAGCTTCAATTCATGCGTGTGTTTTTTAGGAGATGTGGACAGACCCATACATTTGTATGGACAAGAGCAACCAGATTTTCTCTCTTTGGTGTGGGCATGAAAAAGGTAGGAGACAAACGAAGCCCAAGACCATAATAAGTAAGGAAAAATCCAAAGAATGGAATAAAAATTGAATACAGCATATTTATTTTTCCTTTGGATTTGCTACTAGCTTTTGTGTCTTTGGCCTCATGTATTGAAAACAGATCTGAGGATAAGACAAAACAGAAGGGATATAAAAACAACAACATTTTTTGTGGCTTTAAAATTATATATCATATTCATCCGGTGGTTTGTAGTCCTCCAAGATATACCAATCTAGTCAATGATCTAAGGTCCTGATACTAGGAGCTTTAAATTGTCCTGCTTTCTTGTCATTTATTGTGTACATGTGCAATTAATGAAAGCACTTTGGGAAATGCACAAATGTGGGAAAATAATGAGGGCCCGAATGAAATGAAGGGAGAAGATCAGCAAAAGCCAACAGGAATCTTGAAATGTGATTTGTGACACTTTGGCTTGCTACATGCTTTTCAGGAAGCCTTCCAAGAATTGAGACAATGAACTGTAAACATGGCATGTTCCTCAGAACAATTGCACTTTAGATCTCAAATATCACGTGCCTTTTTTTCCCCCTTCTCGACAGCCCCCACACCACGGTATATTGCAGAGAACTGTAGCAGTTAGAATTCTTCCTGCCAGTGTATGTACTGTACTTACACTTGAAAAGCTCTCACAAACTGGCAAACATGCCGAATCCTTCTCTCTTTCTGTCTTGCTATGTCTCAGAGAGATTTCTGGTAAGTGACATGTTTGGCCGTTGGCATAATGCCTAGCAAGATCACATGGTATGAATGCCGAGCCTGTGTTTGTGTGAGTGTGCGTTTGGGATTGTGTATGTCTGTGCATTTGTGCTTCAGTAGAAAAAAAAAGAAAAGAAAAGAAAAGAAAAGAAAAGAGAGCCTGTGCCTGTGCTTGTGCACATTTGATTGTTCCAAGTATTTTTCCGTGTGAATAGGAGCACGTAGCCGTAGCAGAGAATTGCAAAGTTGCTGAGAAGTATGACGAGGATGTGTTTCGGATATAGTCATGAGATCGCATTCTCAAACTGGATGGAAAATTAGATTTTGTGCAATATACTATTTAGCTCCGTTTTTTTTGTATTTGTGGCATCGGCACTAGAAATTTAAAAATGACATGTAATTATTTCACATGTTAATGTTAAAAGCATTAGGAGCATTTTCAAAAACTGTTAGAGACTTCCAAGTTGCTTTCTTCTTGTTTTATCACCCTGACTTGATTTCCAGCTCTGGGATGCTTACTTGATCACCATTTTTATATTACAGTATACTTAAAATGCATCACAGCTCAAGGCAATCACATCATTGCTATTTACATAAACATTCTTTAGAGAAAATGAAAATGTGTGGGCTCACATTATCCTTTTTAATCACGTCTTTGCAGGCGCTTCATTCTTCATTGGAAAACTTTTCTTCTCACTTCCAAACAGCTTCAGCAAGGGGACATTAAATTTACTGTAAAAGTCAAAGCTGTAATTTGGGGCATGACACATGAGTAATGCGCATATTCACACTCATACACATTTTCACAAACACATAAAGACGCCACAAGGAATCATGCACGCACACACACACACACATACACACCCACAAGCAGAGAGAGTCCTGAGAAAGGCATTTATCCTTGCAGCCCACCTCAGTGGTCCATGCCCTCTCTCAGCGTGCTGCACATAATTAAATTGCTGCAAACTTCAGCTCTCTCTCAAGACTCCTGTCAGTAAACAAAGTCTGCTAATTAGTGCATTTAAAGTAATAAGTGAGGAGAGCAAATAGGACACACACACCCTTTTCCTGCAGCTCTGACCGGTCCTGTATGTGCTCATCATGTCCTCACAGTGTAGCATAATGTCTGGTTGGTAGGGGCCAGTGGAAAAAGATGGGAATCTGAGGCAGGTAGTTTTCAGTACACAAACCCCCCCACCACCCACCGCCAACTCCTTCCCACTTCCACATCTGACATGCGTTAGTATTACTGCAAGAACACAGCATTGCATACCTGGTGTTCTCATTAGACTTGTGTTCCCTGCAGAAGGTGAAAGCGGGTCTCATTTGAAAAAATGTCATGATATTCTTATGGGTTTTTAACATTTTCAGAGGCTTGAAATGTAATTTAAGTCCACTAAGTTGTATATTGTTTGCCCCTGTGTTGTTGCTGTATAGTTGTCATCATTGTTTGTCTGTTAGCGGGAACTGTTCTCAACCACATTTTGTGAAGGGCTGTGTGGTATGGATAAAAAAAAAATCATAAAATATTCACGTAGATTAACATGGCGATGATTCAAGGATATATTAATGCCGTCCAATAGGGTTCCCGCTGTCTGTCTGTCCGCACATATGAAAAGGAAAGAGAATAGTCAATCCACATCTCCTCCATAAGTTTCACAGCTGCTTTGTAGTGGTACCAAAATTTGTGCATCTATTCTTCTTTCTTCAATTAATTATACCATTATTACATAAGCCATTTCATCTCTAAATGCTTTCATGTTGTTTTTTTAGTGTAGTTTTAATGCTTTTCTTATAGATATGTTTTTTGAAGGAATTTGAATTGTCCTTGAAATGTACAATACAAAGAAAACTTGCCTTGCCTTGAATTTGCTTAATTTGACATTCTCTGGCAAGTTTTAACTTAGCCATTTTTCATTTATTTTTGCTTTCATTATTGTCCTTTCATATCAGCACATGTGTAGTCTTGAACGTTGCTGTAGCGTCTGTCTCCATGGACACACATATTCTAGTTGTGATTGTGCTAAACATTACTACTTGAGGCCTTTTTTAACATTTTCCATCATTTCCTTGGAAATAATTCATGAATTGCATTGAAAGACTCCTGATACGTGGAAGTGCTTATAGTTTGCTGTAAATCCAGATCATTATTGGGTGGATCAGAATATGCACTTGCAGTGGGATATATTTATTGAGATGTGTGAATAGAGGTGCAACTCCCTTTTAATGTGTAGCTAAATCAAAGAGCTTCTGAATAGTTTTCCACAAATATATCCATTTAAATATGGTTTATTATATTCCTTCTGGATCAGATCCAAGTCTTGTTTATCTTAGAACTGACGATCGTTCAGCCATCGGTGAAATGTATGCACTGAGTGACATTGTATTTTGTTTTGTGGTTATTTTGATGGAAACAGTTACATCAGTATAATTGTTACATACATAGCTACTATATAATCTCCTCATGTACGGTATGTACAGTTATATCAAAATAATCAAAATGATATACTTTATTTGCTGAGATTTAGATTAAAACAAGTTGCATATTAATCTGTAGATAGGCCAAGTATCTCCCTACCAACATGTTATTTTCCCACTATGTCTAGTTATTATATTAAGCTAAACTAAATGGCTCCTGGTCATGAATTTATTTCTACTGTGCAAACTTGCATGTGGAATTGATCTTCAAATTTAACTTCTGTCCAACTCTGATTAAATTGTGTTTCCTAATCTGTAGATTTATTGCCTTAATAAATCTAAAAGTTTCATCGATTTAAAAGCCCCTTTGTAGCTTCATGAAAGACAACATAGACCGCTTTGCTCTACCTACATTTCTAGTCCATCAGCAGTATTGGTACAGAAACCCTGCCATTAATTCACTATGACCTTTCAGAAACTTAAAATAAACTTAAAATCCCCATCTTTATCTATTTTCTGCCTCTTATTGTAATCTGCTAAAGACGACTATTACAACCATACCTTTTATATCCTATACAGGATCAACCATGCAGGAGCAAGCACCTCAAGCTATAGAAGTTTGAATTACAGCTAATCACTTCCTGGAAACGCTATCAAAATTTGTATTTTAAACACTTCTGTCTTCTACTTGTGGGTGTTTTTTTTTTTTTTTGGAACTACCTCATGCTATAGCTACGGAGTGAAGACCCGTTTCTTTCCTCTTAATTCTGGCTGTTTGTTCTGGCTTAGTCAGCTAGGGTCCTTTTCAGTGTTTAACCCGAATGAGGAGGTTAAACAAGGTGACATGTTATTTGAGCACATGTATTCTAGTTTAGTCTGGTGCTGAGTGAATGATTCTAAGGTCACAAGAAGTATGTGTGCGTGGGGGTCGTATATGCAATCCAAATGAATGTGAATGTACTGCAGTGCACTCCAAAAACAAAACCGTCTTTTATGTTACATTGCAACCCTGACAACATTATGATTTTTATCATGGGAAATTTTAGCTGCATGTCATGAGACATTCTTTTGATTCACCTACCCTACTCATGAAATCAAACAACATTCTGTTCCCCTACAATTCTTGTATAGGAGATCAAATGAATGCATTCAGTGCTGCTCTAATTGAAGAATGTACAGTTAATGTGGGCACTGCTGTCTTTCTGTATGTCTTTGTGTGGGTGTTTATTTGTGTATGTCTGTAAACAGTGGGAAACTGATGCTGAAGGATATGTCCTCGTTTTTTTTGCATCGCACTGGGTTCCTCTGGCGGTCATTTTGGACTACTCTGATATCACGCATGTCTCGATGCCGATCGTTCGGCTCAGAAACAACAGTGCAGCGTGATCAAAATGGCCTACTTATTCTCTCTATATCACCACCCTCTCTCTACTTCTGTGTTACTCTTTTCCTCTCGCTCATTTTTCTACAGTGCTAAATGCGTTGGAAAGTCTTACTTTGTCATCAAGTCCCATCACCCTCACTAGAATCCACCATGATACTTCATGGGGGGGGGGAAAGAAAAAGCAGTTCTGCTGAGGAAGAATTAAACACTGCGTTCGCACTTTGAAGGTGCGAAATGTAATCCGAGCGCAACCTCATTTTTTATGTTCCTCTCACCGTGCGTGCCCCCATTTGATTGACACTTTTTGATTTTGATTGACACACTCTGCAGCTGTGTAACGCCGTCTTTAGTTGTTCGCGCCTGAATAGACTTAACCTGTCACATTTTGAAACATGTGAATACCTATGAGACTGCCTAAATTAAATAAGAGACTAGGGCTTGAAATGCCTTTTTAAATTTTTTTTTATGTATGCTACTTATGTATGCAAGCACGGGAATGTCATCAACCTTACCGAAAATATCAGCAAGATTTTCCTATATTTAGCTGAATAGCAAGGTAGACCAGTGATGTTTATAAAACGTAAAGCCTTCAAATATCTGTTAGCGTAGAGGTAATTTCAGATGACCTGCGTCACGGAATTCAAGACGGCTCTGGTTAAAGAAAGTCTCTCGATAATTCAGTGAAGAGGCGATAAATGACATAGAAGAAGCTATTTTCGTTTAAATAAGAGGCCATTTATCCTACAACTGCTTTTAAATAAACCGTTAATATTTTGCTACTGTTTAGCCTTCTGTCAACACAATGTTTTCAAATAAACTGCTTTCAGACTGTAATCCATTGAAATTGAAGTTGTTATTACTTCTGTGTAAACTGACACAATTCTTGTGAAAACTGTGATGACATGGCCTCACATCGCCTCGTGAACACATGCAGATAGAACACCAACAACCACAATGTGACGATGGCAGACTATCTGGTTAGTTCGTAGGGAAATGTTGCTACCCTGTCGTGTTGATTTTTGAAAAGTTACACTGCCTTCTACTGGCTTGGCATGCATACTGCAGTGATTTCAGTAGTTTTTTTAAGATCCATGTTCATGAGAATCGTTTTGACAACGATGAGAAATGATCGCTGTCCTTTTTTAAAACACTCGGGGAAAAAATGGTGCCTTTCTCAGAAACTGTCTAACTCTAATCAATCAAGATAGCATTTGAACTGGAGGATTAAAAATTCTTTGGAAATAATTAAATTCTCATATAAAACCCAAATGTCCAAAATCTATATGTAGAGATAACAGAATGCGTCACATAAGTTAATACAGCTGTACTTCGTTGTCTGCACTGCAGGTGTTAAGGGAAAGACATTCTATGGTCTTGAGAGATACATGTGAGAAAAGGAGATTTAACTTTTGGTTTTTAGTAGCTCATGATCCAAGAATAATATTATGAAGATAGTTTTATCCTCAAGGGTTTGTTACTTTGCCTAGCGACGGATAATAGCATGATTACGATTATCAATAAACAAAATTATTCGATCATTGTTTACATTTTGGGATCAGCATTAAAGAAAAGAAAACAATGTCTCACTCCATCCGCTTCTTTGTATACCTATAGAAATGAATGGATATTCCCTCTGTCTCTTCGGCGGTGTGTACTGCGTATTTGCAATATTACTGCAGATATGCTCTCACTCTTATGCTGATTCATCTTGTTCCCTCCGTGTTTACTTTCATGCACCGTGGTAATCACGTTTGGAACAATTGCATAGGGAGTGTCACTACTAATACACATAAACTCTCATATATGCAGGCATTCTGTGAAATCTAACCTAATTTTAATCCTTGTGTGTCAGTCAGTGACACTAAGCAGGCAGCATCTCAAAGCCCTGTTGTCCCCAGAGGAAGGTCATTTTAAAGATCTTTTAGGGCCCTGTTCTCTTGAAAGTGCAAGCAACTGCACAAATCCACTGTTTTAGCACATTAGAGTCACCTGCCTTGGAATTGCACTTGCAAGAGCTAACAACCCACAGATCGATAAATGTGACTATGGCCCAACTCCTGGGTTATAGGTTATATTTAAATTCTAATTCATTCTCCAATTTATTTTAAAGTTTCCTTACAAACTATAGCAATCTCACATCTCTTTACCTCTCAGTTTTCTTTTTCAGACACACACACTTACTCTTTCCTGTCCTGGACTGCACCACCCACCCACTCTCTCTCTATTTTTCCCCCTGTGTCTGTAATTATAACCATACCAAAGCACACACCAATTACATTTAATGAATATAATGAAAACCGAAAACTTTATTGTCCACAACGTAGAAATTTGCCTCCAGTTTCACCATCAAAGCATGCTGCGTAAAATACAATTCATAAAAACTGTATATCTTCATATATATATATATATATATATATATATATATATATATAAATAAATAAAAAACAAGTTCATGCTTTACTTATATAATAGGAAAAAATCCATCCACGTTTCAAAAATTGCTGGACAGAATTTAATGAAATTTCACACATGCTGTGTTGGGGCCCTAAAAGTGTGCTACTTGTAATTGCTTTCTTCAATTTACTTATACATTACATTTATTTGCTTTTTAAAGGTAGAGTGTGTACAATTTAGTGGCATCTGGCGGTTACGTTCCAGATTGGATCTTCATGATGTTACACATCAGCTCAACCCTCCCTAAGTAAGAATTGATGGTTTCCTTCAAGTGACAGAAGGATGTAATCTACAGTAGTGGCTTCTCAAGTGATGAAGTTAGTTCTGATAGATATTTTAAAAATGATATGTAGTTATTTATTCTTTATTACTTTGTGGTAGCATTGTCGTGGTGACTGTTGTCGCTCGCAAGCAGTGAAAAGCTATTTATTTGCTTTTTCTTGAGCTAAATTGTAATCAAGATCCTCCGTTTGTCAAAACACATACAAGTTATCCGGCAACAACATATTCATCCTTTGACTTTATACTCGCTGGATTTAGAGGCGAATCGTTTCTTAATCGTCTTCCTGCCTCTTCAACATATCCGCGGAAAGCTCTCTAAAGACTCAATTTATTTGATTTTCATTGAAATACTACTGTACAAAATTGACAGCACAACATGGCAGCCTCCATATGAGATGATCTGATCTCTATGGAGATACAAAGGGCTTTTTCTAAACTAACGTTAAAAAAACATTTTCAGCAGATTATTCGCTAATAACAAGATGTTATGAATATTTAATTTGAGCAAAGAGATCTGCATAGATTTTACACACTGCACCTTTCATTAATGGGATATTCATGCCATTCCACCGTTATCATTTATCCACACCTCCTCAAAAACCTCTCCATAACACTCACTGAAATTTTACACATCATTCGAAGGGGCCCTTAAGGGGCCTCGTAATTGGTTTGATATTTTGCTGCTTTAACATTTTTGGCACATTTGAACTCTTCTTGGCTTATGTTCTGTTCTGTTCTGTTTTGCTCCGTCCACATCTTCTCGAAAACCGCTGAGTACAGTTCAGTTTGACAAGATATTTGCAGGAGCTCTAAATATTCCTCATAATTGGTTTCTTCAATTTGCATAATCTAGATGATTTCATCCTAATTTGTTGACATTCACCAAGAGGTTAGTGTCCATCCATATTGGCATACATTACATTTTTCCAGTAGAGGGGACACCCATGTCTTTGGACACAGATTTTGTATTTAGAAATCATCATTATTATTACCAATACTAGGTTATCACAACCACCCCTAATTCATACTGGCCCCAATTTATGGCTTCATCTAGCAAAACAAACCTACCTCCCCTTTTTTATGGACTATTTTCGTTCTTTCGCTAACAATACACTTAAAAAGGAAAAACTGTATTACAGTATTTCCCTTTTAAGTGATGTCGTGGCCATCCATGAAAAACGGATAAAGAGAGGCTGAATGAGCCCCTCAAAAGCCTCTGGCAGAAGATCTGTGCGATCCAGCATGAAATCAGAAACATTGGGCTCATGGAAAATGTACAGTTCTGTATTGTAATTTGGACACCCACCAGTCACATGGCAGCTGCAAGCCGACGCCAGTATAAAGGATTTATTCGTAAGTAACTGTCCCAAGGAAAGAAATATCACATGGCAGTCAGGGTATGCTGTATCCAATTGTTTACACATGCAAATGCTGCAGCCTAACGTACAAATAATACTGAAGCATTTATTGTGTGAGAGACCTCTCTGCCCTTCATTTCTTCCTGTACTGCTTGCATAGCTTTTAGAAGTTGGAAAATGGGGGAATTTTCTTTCTTGAGTCAGTGTTTGAAATGTGTTAGTCTTGCATTAGTCCTGGGCATGAGATCACGTCATACTTGCATGTTACTATAAACTGGAATAACCTGTAGGCCCCAACACTAAGGCAATATGACCTTAGTATTACAAAAGAAAAAGTCCTTTACACTGTCTCCTGTGATTATATTGTTTTTCTGATATCACGTGGTTTTGCCTATTGCCATGCTGTCGCAAACAGACAACAAAATACATGAAGTGAAATTACGCCGCACAAGTTATTGTTTGTTCTGATCATTTTTTGAATGAGAATAAGATTTGTAGTGCAAAACCTTTTGGGACCGTTAGTTTTTTTTTCTTTTCCTTCCTCTTTGGTCCTACTTTCACATTGCAAGCCTCATTGCTCCGTTCTGAGAAGCAGATTTCTGCTCATGTCGGATGAATGATAACCATCATTTTTGTACGGTGATTCCACTCTCTGTACTATCGATTAGCAAAAAAACTCACATGATTTATGATCATTTCTCCATTCTGATTTTCTGAGACATGCTTTTATGGGTGTGTCAGTTAATTCATTTGCCGACACAATCAGTATATTAACCCTCGGTATGTGTTTACGCATCTTCTCATTTAATGTCTTCCCAGTCAACTTATGTTGCTGTATTGAAACATGATTTCACAAGCACTATGTCATTATCATGAGTGGCAAGTCCACACAAGCAGAGCCTTCGATGGCGATTTTTTTCTATCTTTTGACTTAGATTATGAAGAATAGAAACTGTGACACATATGTAATATTTTATTGGTGAAGATGTTGCCCACAGGGTGCAGAGTTCAGATTAGATGCGCACCATCATTTTCCACAAGTAACGGTAATCTTAATAGTCTGGAATGATAGTTCGACATTTCCCATCCAGCAACACTGGTTGAGCTTCATAATTACAACTGACCAGATAAGATAAGATAAACCTTTATTACTCCCACAACGGGGAAATTGCAGGGTTACAGCGGCAAAGAGCATACACACAGCAATATAACAGAATAAAATACAAATACAATAAAGATTAAACTATACTAGAGTATTACACTATAATATAAATATTACACTATACAGGAAATATTCTAGAAATATTACAATATACTAAAATATTATACAATACTAAAAGAATATACTAGTACAATATTACAATATACTGGACATATTGGACTATAATAGAAATATTACACTATACAATATTAAAATAAACAATATAAAATAACTATGATAATATATAAATAACATATACACTAAGAAATAATCAAGTGGCGATATTTATCGACTTAAATTGGCAATGTGAAATGTGGACATGTTGAATATTACACTGTCCCATAGTGTAAAGTGCAAGTGAGGCATGTGTGTGTGTGTGTGGTCTACTAGCATTTAGAGTCTGACTGCTGCAGGAAGGAGAGATCGGCTATATATATATATATATATTCACACACTTGGGGTGGGAGACGTTGTCCCGGAGAGATGACAGCTTGGCCATCATTCCCCTTTCTCCCACCTCCTGCACTGGGTCCAGAGGACATCCCAGGACTGAGCTGGACTTCCTGATCAGTTTTTCCAGTTTCCTCCTGTCAGCAGCCGAGATGCTGCTGCCCCAGCAGACCACTCCATAAAAGATGGCCGACGCCACCACAGAGTCATAGAAGGTCTTTAGGAGCGCCCCCTGCACTCCAGCAGATAAGAGTTGGCTCTGTCCCTTCTTGTAAAGTGCCGTGGAGTTGTGAGTCCCGTCCAGTTTGTTTTTCAGGTTAACACCAAGGTACTTGTAAGATGTACAAATAATGTCCATTCCCTGGATGTTCACTCGTGTGGGGGGAGGGGTAAAATGCGCCTGCGGTAGTCCACCACCAGTACCTTGGTTTTCCCCGCGTTGATCTGGAGGTGGTTCCACTGGCACCATCGCACAAAGTCCTGCGTCAGTCCTCTGTACTCCTTGTCATCCCTGTCTGTGATGAGACGGATGATTGCAGAGTCGTCAGAGAACTTCTGTTGGTGACACGTAGCGTTCCTCGGGTCTGAAACCGTATGCATACGTACATTTGCATCCCCAACAAAAACAATGTAATTTATGATGAGGTAGACAGGGCAGTGTGGAACATTTGCATGATGTTTTGCTCATGAGAATGACAAACAATTTGTGCGCCATCCATGAACAGTTCAAGAATGACTGACTTTCTGCATTTTTGTTGTCAACACTACGCTCTGATTGATTTCTTAAATGATGCTGTCGTTACTATCTAATGACGAAAGCTCATGTGCATATATTCAAAAAGCCAGATGACTTCTGGTCTGAGGATACCAAAGTTATTCAGATCTGATTTAAATTATCAGATTGTTGTATTCACAAAGCCCTGAAAAAAACCAAACAATGCCACATTAATGCAAAAATATTGGGAGTGAGTTCCTTCAACCAGGTAATATGAATGCTGCGTTTTGGAGATTAAACTTTATCAATCACCACACGTGATTTCCTCTCCTCTCCCTCGACTTTGTTAACTTCTTCCTATTCCTGTCTGTGTTCTATCCTCTTATTTTCCCCCCGCTTCTCTTTTTCACCTCCGTCACTGAATCGTCCCACCTTTATATCTATCTATTCAACTCTCAACCGGACTCCCGACCGTCATTATGTGTATCCAAGGATAAGTGGGTTGGCGTGTTTATGTTCTTACACAGGCATCCCAGTGTGCTAGTCACCACATAGGTGTGATGTTGAAGCTGCTGCTAGGATTTGTTTGTTTACTTCCTACAGCCCCTTGGAGTTTAATAGCAATGCCCTTGCCTTAAGAGGATAACTTGAACATAAGTGCGTACATATAACGGCTCGTCCTCTGTCATTGGGTTCTTTCTTTTTCTTTTTTTTCAACCATCACAGGACTTGACTGCTGCAAATCTTTATCACTGTGAGGAGGGAATTTTTCTTACTATATCACAGCAAAAGTAAAAGCTGTGGTTAATTTAAATAATACATATGTCAAGATGTTTGTGTGTTTGTGCATGTA
>VRLP01001961.1:0-105319 GCA_009660295.1 Lophius piscatorius | reverse complement strand
TTTTTTATATATTTGTATTTTTATTTAAATTCTGACTGTTTATGTAAAGCGCATTGAGTTGCCATTGTGTATGAAATGCGCTATATAAATAAAGTTGCCTTGCCTTACACTACTACACTGAAGCACTCCATTATTAAGCGTGCTGCCAACCGAAGGACATGGGAAATTAATAGACAAAGACAGGTTGAGGATAACACTTGTTTATTTACCAAATAATTATATCCCAGGAAAATACGAGAGATTGAGGATTTGTCAGGGTTATCCTGAAATTTCCTGAAAGGACAAAGATGTGTTTTACAATAAATGAAAGTAAATGACAAAATAACAGATAGATAAATAGACAACTATTAATTCCCATAGGATAGTTAAGGATTTGTTTACTGGTGCAGTGCTAGTAGTGGCCTGTGGTAGCAGCTCCTTATGTCTTGTTGTGTTGTCATTAATTTTTTGTTTTTCACTTTTGTATAGTATAAGTTATTTCCTACATAGTTCTTGATTCATCAAACCCACCAAGATGGTTATTTTGGGGTTTGGACACTTTTATTGTTCTACTTTATCTATGTGGTACTTTGTTTGTCTAGAGGCCATTCCTGCAGCTCTGCTGGCATTTTGTACACACACGATGAGCTGATCGCTCTGCAGACACCAGTTATAGTGGCCAGAGAAAAGCCCACAATCCCAGTGGAGCTAGATGGCGAGGATGCTGGCACGGATTCAGAGGGTGTTCAAGGAGTGGAGTATCATGAGTTTCACCGAAACGTTTCCACAAGAGTTGATACTGGACTCTTACCTGACTATTACTGGAGCCTTCACTGTTAGCATGGACAGAAACTGTTAGGCACTTCTGTGGGGTTTTGCCCGGACCCAAATGCAGACGCATACAACGTAGCGCTAGTACAAAATATATTTATTTCGCTACCAGACACGAGGAAAAACAGGAACTGAAACACTACAAGTTACTCACGATACACTGGGAGGGGTAAGGACACGTCACGACACGAGGACATCATGCAACGAACTGGCACAGAAGGGAAGGTAAGGACAGACTTTATACACAGAAATAACGAGACAATGAGACACAGCTGGAGGGGAAACACAGGTGAGCATGACGACCAATCACAAGACAGACACAGAGGGAGAAAGGAACACAGAGGCATGACAGAAACACAAAAAGCGACGGACATCGAGCTGACTTAGCCCATGTTATATGCCACGGGAATTCACCAGCAATAGCTACATTCCTGCCAACGCGTTCTTGGATGGGGGATATAATATTTGAAAAACATGGATAAGAAGGTGTTGGAAATCTTATCAGCTACAATACTTTATAAATCAGTCATAATTCATCCAATTGCTTGATTTATCATAAAATGCTTGATTTAAATTACATTATCAGTCTCATAAGAACATGACAAAACAATTAAATTAAATTAATTGTTAAAATTACAAAATGATATGCTGCTAAATTCAGTTCTCCACAGCAATCATATTGGGATAATCCCTCTGTACTTTGCCTAAAACAAATCCATTTAAACAGTTCAGTTATGAAAGGTAATCACAATTATTCAAGAATACATAAGGCAGTTTGTGCCATAATGCTCTCACAGTCCTCCGCTGTAGTGTGTGCTCGTTGATATCAAGTGTGGATGCTTGCAAGGCTGGTTGAATTGCTTGGGGCTCCAAACACGTTTGGTCACAGGACTCTCTAGCATGTTTTACTTGACCACCACAGCAAACACAAGTAATGTATCTCTGCAATGCTGGATTGAAAATGCATTGCTGGTGTAATGGTGCTTGCGGCCAGCTTGTGACACCGCATCAACCTGTGGATGCAAGAGTGGAAAAATATACATGTGACAATCGGAAGCCATTTCTGAAATATCTTTCTTACCAGCACAAGAGAGCCTAGCAAATGGAAACCAATGGGCCTAAAGCCTAAGGAGGCTGAGCCGGCAAATTTATATTGGTGGGATTTATAGTAATGCTATTTTCTGACACATTAACACAGAGTTTCCATCTTCCACATCCCCAATAGTATCAATATAGTGAACGTGTGCTAAAAAAGGGAAAGAAACAAAAATATGCAATGACAGTTGCTATGGTTCTATGACAGCATGAGTTTTGGTGCATCTGTGATGGTGGGTAAGCCACGGAAGTGAAAGAAAAGAACACATGTTACTGTCCTGAGGATGCCAGATTAACATATTAGGCTGGTAACAGGAAGTAGGAAACTCCTCAAATTAGAATTTGAAAAACCCAATTTGAGTTTTAATGTCCAAAATGTAGTGTTTGTTGAAAAAAACAAATTAATTGAAAAAAGGCCCCCTTTCTAAGTAAAATATGAACTATTAGATTAAAAGACGACATATACAAGATAGATCTCTTCGAATGAATTCATGTACTCAAAATGTGGACTAAATCGGATGAATGGTTTAAAAATTATGGACTGAAAACCAAAGAAAAGATAAAGCTCCCCCTAATGTCGGAACTTTAAAAACATTAATTCATTATCATCCGCTTATCCTGTTCAGGGTCATGGGGGGCTGGAGCATATCCCAGCTGACATTGGGTGAGAGGCAGGGTACACCCTTTACAAGTTGCCAGTTCATAACAGGGCTGTAACATAAACAGACAACCATGCCAATCACCAGTATGGGCCATTTAGTGTCACAAATTCACCTATATTGCATGTTGTTGGACTGCGGGAGGAAGCTGGAGTTCCTGGAGAGAACCCACGCAGACACAGGGAGAACAAGCAAACTCCGCACAGAAAGGCTGGCAGAGGTGTATTCGTACTTAGTACCTTCTTGCTGTGAGGCAACAGCGCTAACCACTGCGCCCTTTTATAAAAACAACCTCTCCAAAAACACTCCAGTAATTTTTCACACTAAGGAGTAAATGGGTAGAAAAATTTGAAAATGATCCATGAAATAGTTTTTGAGTTACTACGCTAACACGAAGGCTCCGTGGCGGACACAGTGATGATGATTCCATAATCTCCCAGACTTTTCGGGGATATTATTGAAAATCCTGATTCTCACAGAGCTTTAAGTCTTATTCCAGGTCAAGTGAGGGACTGGGAAAGGAGGTAGATGAAGTATTTGGTCAAATTTTGTGTTCTTAAAGCTCTGTAATATTACGTTCTACCAAGGATTTTCAGATAAACCAAGTGTTTTGTTTTTCTACCTTGCTGCATTATTTTCAGAAATATAATTTTTCACTTTTTTTGAATGATTTATAATACTATGACCTTATCTTCCTGGTTGTTTGCTGGTCAGTATTTGTTATATTTCTATTTATTTATTTACTCACAACACAGAAATTCTAATCCTGACTTCTTCTTTCTTATTTCGCCTAAGCTTTCCCTCGCGTAACCAAACGGTTGTAACTCTGTAATTGGAAATGCTGAGCTCCTTAATGAAGCAGCTGACGGCCCTCTGGCTGTCCTGTCATCTTCTGCTATAATGAAATGTGCTGACAGTGTAACACTGAAGTTCTTTCATAACTTTCGCAAACTGCAGTATGAGAGGGTCACAGGCTCTTTTTTTAGCAAATCATTGAGGTTCTCATATAAATAATCACATATAAGTTACTAGGCCTACGCTGTCATCACCGACAGAAAGTGCACTTGCCCGCAAATCCCCTGTGATGAAGAAGCAATCCCCCTGATTGAACCCCTTGAATTAGATGTGAAGTTATGTCCGAAAAAACAATGATTTTTTTCACATAAAGAGCTTCCCCCTATAGTGGGTAAAATATGAACTTTTACAGACACGTATAAGTTCATGGGTAACATGGGTTTAAGTCTGAATGGAAACAGAGGAAACGCTGATGCTACTTGGAATCCTGGGTTGGTCCGGGTCCGGCTGCGTATTGGTATAGGTGCGGGCTAGGTGGAGGAGGAGTGGTGCGCAGGTCTGTTGGCTGACCGTGGGAACCTGAGCAGGGACAGAAAGGCGACGTACCAGCAGTGAGACATTTTGGCCCGAAATGTTTGGGAGACAAACCCCTGAGTGTTGGAAACATACAATCAACCTTTCCCTATGATCTATGTCGGTAAAAAAATTGAAAATGATCGCTGAGGAGTTTATAAGTTATCGCGTTAGCACAAAGGATCTATGGCATCAGTGTACGCAGACGTGGCGGACACAAGGCAGCCACCCCAATTCCATATTATCCCAGACTATTTATGGATATAATTATGTGTCTCCAAGTTGAATAGTTAACATTGGTTCATATAGACTAAATCTGGTCATTTAGGAGTTTAAAAAAACTTTCATTCTCATTTTACCTTCGGAAAGGTAATTAACCCACTCCTTCATACTGAACTGCATCTTCAGTGTTAAACAATATAAAACAAAGGGAAACTAACCTTGAGTAAAAATAAAATGCAATGATAATGTAATTAACACCTTTTACTATGCCATGTGGCATTAGACACCCTTTGGTAAAAGCCTGCCCACCCTCTCTGTCCTCCCTAATAACTGTCATCATACATTCCTCCCTCGCCACTGGTATGGTCCCCCCATCTTTCAAATTAGCCGTAATAACTCTTATACTCAAGACATCTGGTGCAGACCCCAACAATCTCCATAAATGTTGTCCTATCTCTAACCTACCTTATCCTACCTTGCCTCTCAAGTTCTTGCTCACTTATCTGACAATAACCTTTATGAACAATTCCAGTCTTTTTCCACCTATATCTCAGGCCGCACTCAGTTCACCCAACTTCAAGCATTCAAATCCCAGCCATTTCCAGTCACTACCGGTGTTCCCCAGGGTTCAGATCAGGAGCCCCTTCTGTTTATTATCTATATACTTCCTATTGGCCATATCTTCCATAAATTTGACATCTACTTACATAGCTATGCAGATGACACCCAGCTGTACCCGTCTACCAAACCTAGCTGCACCATCCAGCAAACAGCCCTTTCTGATTTCTTCCAGGAAATCAAATCCTGTTTCTCCTGCAACTTACTCACACTAAACAGTGATAAAACTAAGGTTCCCCTCATTGGCTCCCAAATCCACCTGGGCAAAACCTGACAGTTCATCCATTACCATCGATAACTCCTCAGTTTTTCCCTCCCCCTAGGGTAAGAGTTTGGGTGTCATCCTCGACAGTATGACATCATTCAAAGCTCAGCATCAATAATGTCACTCGGTCTGCATATTACCATCTACAGTTTGTAACATTAATTGCCCCCGACTCTCAGTCAACAGTACGCCCATTCTCTTTCACACCATGTTTAAATCCCACATTGATTCCTGTAAATCCCTTCTCTTTGGTCTCCCTCTCAAGTCTATCCATAAACTTCAACTTTTCCAGAACTCTGCCGCCTGCATCATCACCACACCAGAGCCCCCTTCTTTATACTGACATAACTCCCGTCCTTCATCAGCTTCAGCAACTCCCGGTCAAATGTTGCATTCATTTCAAGATTCTGCTCATCACCTTTAAGGCAATCCATGAACTCGCTCCTTTGTATCTCTCTGAACACCTGCATATCAACACCCTTACCCGCACTCTTAGGTCTTCTTCTTCCATCCAGCTCAATGTTCCAGTTGAAAATCATGAGTTGTAGGGCCTTCAGCTGCTCTGCCCCTCGCCTTTCAAACTCCCTCCCACCTCCCGCCAGACATTTCTGTAACATTGAATCCATTTTCAAATCTCATCTCAAAACATATCTCTTTAAACTGACATATTCAGTTTGAATGTTATTCATCATCTATTTATCACACTAATCCCCTGTTCATATGGTATTATCTTGCTGATTTTAATGACCTATTATTACAATGTTTTTAAATGTTTCAAATAAAATGCCATATATAGAGCCAAACCCTTGCACACATTTCACTCCTGGTCCATGCTTTAAGACGGGTTGGTCCTCCTCCCCTGCACCATCACAACAAGCAACATGTGGCAACATACTAAGGTTAGTTTCAGGATTTTTTATTCTATATTTTTGGCAGTGTTTAGTAGTCTCAGATCAGTTTTTTCTGATGGTTATTTGGGTTCTTTGGTTGCTACAACATCCGTTTGCTATATAGTCATGAACCTTAGAAGAACAAATTAATGACTATATAGGGAACCCCACTGTACTGTTTTGTGTGTTGGGTTGCCTTCCGGATTAAATGGGAAGACAATTTACTATGTAATAGTGTAACTTCTTTGGCTTAAAAAGGCTACGGCTGTACGAGTCCGATAAAGGAGTTAGATGTTAATAATAATAATAAAAACGGTTCTATACTGAGCTCAAACCTACCAAAGAACTAGACCAAGGCTGTTGTCCCCCACAGCAAGGGTATATCCCAGAAAAGTCCTGAATCCCTCTTGGTGTAGTAGCAATCCTATGATTGAACGCCTGAAATTAATTGTGATATAATTTCCACATCATTTTTCACAAAAGAAAATAAAAGCTCCTTAAATTGAGTAAATCATTACCTATTCGATAAAAACGTGGTTAAATACGATATATACTGGATAGATCTCCTCGAGTCGATTCATATGCACCAAATTTTGACTAAATCGGACCAACGGTTGAGAAGAAGTCAGAAATATAGAACTCATCTTTCCCAAACTCATTCATGTCTTCCTTGCACTAACGTATATTGGGGTATAGAGTTTGAAAATGATCCATGAACGTTTTTGAGATACGTTTGAAAAACAGAGGGGGTTGTTTTTGTTAAAAAGCTCCTCTAAAGCGTATAATGTTAACTTTTGCTGTAAAATATGATAAATACAAGATAGATTTCCTTGAGTCGACTCATATGTGCCAAATTTGGAAAAAATCGCGCCAATGCTTGAGAATTTATAGCCAGAAAAACGGTTGCTGATAAAAGTCCCTTCCTGTCCAATGGAAGGAATCACAACATTTTACCTCACACATTATACCAGTCAATCAGAATCAGAAAAGCAGCCCAATCTGGGCTTTCTCCTTCCGCCTACCCACGAGATATCCACCCATCTACCGTAGTTCACAGGTCATTTCAAAGCTAGCTACTGAGCAGTTAGCACTGTGACTAAAGGGAAGCTGCCCTGCACAGACCAGTAAAGCTCACTGTATTGTCTTCCTGCCTCGGAGGTCATTAAATCCAAGTGGATGATTTTAATTTTGGAATCGCCCCTGCTGGGCTCCCCAAACTTGTTTTTATTTGTGCTAATCACTTTTCATGCCTCATAAACTTGGGACAGCTCCACACAAATCTTACCAGTAAGTATTTAAAATTACTTTACACAAAGATTAAAAGCTAATCGTAGATGCCATTTCTCCTCCACAGAACTGGTTTACATTTGATTTGAGTTCTGACAGTCAGGTAATTGTTGGTAAACTTTGTTGTGAAATGATAGATGTGCTTTATGTCCAATCTAAGCTCACCAAACGAGCCATGAAGTTTCTATTGTGTTATCAGTGTATTTATGTATCTGTGTCGTTCTACAAGAGGGCAGAAACATCATCATAGGAGTAATGTTTGTGATAGAAGTATAATATAGTTACATTTAAACCATTGTTAATTCCTTTATGAGCCAGACACACATCTGTGCTGCACGCTGAACTGATAAACAGACACGAGAACTTTAAAAGTTAAGAAGAAAAAAACAGCCTCTCCTTTCACATTAGTGAAAACGATCTGACAGACCTTTTTGACCTACTTTATGTCTCCGAAGACAGACGAGCATCACTCACTACTACGATGTCTGGCATGGAAAAAGGTGACTCACACGTGTTAAAGTATTCCTTTTTTGGAGCCTCAAAGTTAAGCTAGTTTCAATATTTTCAAGAATTTTTGCTTTCCACAACTCTATAGCCATATTGAAGCATACTCGTTTCTCATTTTATGTCACTTTGATTTCCTTTGGATCCCTTACTAGGGATAGATCATTGAAAGCAAATATTATATACAAACATAAAAGTCATGAGGTATTTCAAAACTGCTTTGAATATCCTTAAGTTATTTGACAAAATTAAAGCAATACTTTTGTTTTTCTTGAATACAATAACTTTTGAAACGTATTTGAACTAGGACGTAATCAATAATATCTTTGGATCAAATCTTCTCTGTACATCATAAAACATTCAATCATCAAAGAGTTCTGTTAATACCTATAAAAGTTACACACACACCATCCAGAGCAACATACGCTGGTGAGCCACAGTTTGGGTTGAACTTTCTAAAAATCAAATTATAACCGTCCCATTCTCAGTAACTTTAACATTCCTTAATTGAAAATTATCACAAACTGAAATAATGAGAAAAATACCCTTATTAAGTTAGGGGAAAACCACATGACGCTTTAAATGTAATACTGCCATTTAAGTACAGTAACAGGAATAAATACTAGTAATGTATATCAGTAAAATATATATAAATAAATAACATAATTATTATTGAAATATTCTTAGAGACCGAATAAAACAGAAACAGAATAAAAGTACAAGAATGTCTTGGTTTTTTGTAAAATTTAACAAATTCTACACATTGATGTCGATGATTATAAGATACACATAATCATCAACATGCTGTTCAGTGAGGTAGCAGAGTACTGGGTTTCAGACACAACAAAGTCTCACAGGGATATATTGTTTAGTCTGACTGCAGACGGGACAAAGTACCTGAGGTAGCGCTCTGTCTTACACTGTGGGTGTCGCAGTCTGCTGCTGAAGGACCTGCTCAGAGCTCCCACAGTCTCATGTTAGGGGGTTATTGTTATTGCAATAGAATTAAATGTTGTCCATATGCATGACAACAGAGTGATAACCTTGTGAAATGAACAGCAATAACAAAATATGGAGGAAGGAGTCCGTTGTTGGTGGTAGAAATAAAATAATGTGATATAATATATATATATATATATATATACAGTATATATATTTTACTTGTTTTTTTTCTTATGCAGACAGGTTCTGGGTAAGGATGATCGACCATGCATGCTGGTTTTACTGGAAGCTGCTCTAGTCTTCCTGAAAAATAACTTGTATGACTGGATAACATTAAAGAAAATAATTGAATAAAAATATACTCATCTGTCGTATAACCTTGCAGACGACCTTCCCTGGTTCTGTTGGCATTTTTTTATCCACAATTCCCACATATGCCCTTTTCCCAACAAAACAATAATAAATAACAGGTGTTTCAAAGGGTTATATTGTTTCACCTTTAAAAATAAATAACATACATACATACTGTTGCCCTTCTCACGATGAGGAGTTTGCCTGAAGTTACTGTCATGTTATTTATACAGTTGGGTTCGACCAATGTAGTGATAACAAATTAGGAGGAGGGGATGGATTTTCTTGTGATGTGGGTATTTATATATCCCTGTTTGTGAGTATGCATACTAGTGGGTGTGTGTGTGTTTTTGTGTGTGTGATAAAGTAGCTCCCTATCTTCAAACACCTGACTAGGGAGTCCAGGCCTGAACTTTCAGACTAAATTGATTTGACTAGACGGCCCCATTGGAGTGTCAGTAATGAGTATACTCCATTTACTTACCACCTGACCCATCCAATGACAATAAAGACTAACAATTACTGTGACTATATTCTATAAGTATAATTATAGTTAATAATATTGAAGTGAAGAGGTCAGTCTTGTACAACCAGATGCCATATTTTCATTGTAGGAATAAACTTTATTTTTATAATTGTATATACAAAAGGCTGTGTCCAAATGGTCATTAAACAAGTGGCATTTGGCAGATGGTTCATAATAAAGGAATATACTGAAAGCAAGGGAAATAATATTTTGTTGTCAAAACACGCAGTCTTTATCAAAACAGATAATAGATGATCAGTTATCAGAGATCACCAGGCAGCATATAAAACCATCACTTTTTGTCATTATTTAATTAGAAAGACACTTAAAAGTATTCTACTGACAACTGGGTAGCTTTGGGTGCAACAAAAGTGCGGTTGTTTCACACAAAAGGTAGGCATGCTGCTCCTGAACGCTTAATGATCCTGCCTAATGATTCTGATAATAACAGGCGAGGGGAGAATAAGAAAGAGAATTAGTAGCAACAATTAGCTCTAAACTGCTACAACTCACAAAGAATGATCATTAAGTGTGTGCTCATGCGACACTTGTCCTTTTAAGATTGTCTTCCATTTTCTTGTGTTCTCAGTTGTAACAAAGAACAGTACAGAGTCTTTTTTTTTGGTTATGTTACAGTCTTACATTTAAATGTTTATATTATTTTTTTATTAATTAATTAACAATTAATATCAAATTGACAGAAGTATTCAGACCGTTGACTGCTCTTGGGACATGACACGCTTTGAGCATCTATATCTGTTCTGCCAATTTTCTCTGCAGATCATTTCAGGCCGGTTTCAAGTCTCTCCAGAGATATTCAATTATGTTTAAGTCAAGGATCTGTCTGGGCCGATCAAGAACATTCACAGTTATAGTAATCTCTCAGCCACTCCTACATTGTCTAGGCTTTGTGTTTAGGGTCATTGTCCTTTTGTAAGGTGTGGGCAGAGTAGCCACTTCCTTATCAGCAGGTTGGCGGTTCAAACCCCAGCGGTCTATATGTTGTAGGACCCTTGCGCAAGATCCTGGACCCCCTTCTGCTCCCCGGGTGCTTCAGTTAGCTTACAACTGCTCCTCAGGGATGGGTTAAGAACAGATAATAATAATTAAAATAATAAGACATTTAATTTATAACACACTTTACATTTGGATAAAATCTCAAAGTACAATTTTACTACGTTTTGCAACTTGTATATGTGACAAATACAAGCACTCTGGACTAGGTTTTCAAGAAGGATATATCTTGCACTTTGTTCCGTTCAGCTTCCCCTAAACCCTTATCAGTCTCCCAGTCCCAACCTTGGAGAAACCTCCACAGTAAAGAACAGGTTCAGGTTCTCCACGAGAAATGGGAGGTTCCACAACTATATTTCAAGTGTCGTAGCAAATGGTCTGAATACTTATGTCAATGTGATATTTCTGTTTTTCCTTATGAATCAGGATGCAAAAATTTCAAAAAGTCTGTTTTTGCAATGTTATGATGTGGTATGGGGAGTAAACTCATAAGGGAAAAAATAATTTAAATGATATTAGCACAAGGCTGCAATATAACATAATATGACAAAAAGTGAAAGGGTCTGAATACTTTCTGAAAGCACCATATGCCTATGAGTTACAGAGTGATTGAGTTTATAATGCTGCAACAGTCTTTGAGGAATCAGCTTTTTGGAGGGAGATTGTGGTGGCAGGATAAGAAGTGTATTCCAGACATCCCAAGCAACACTTTCCAACTTGTCCAGAGGGAACTTGATTCCGATTTTCCAGACTTGTTGAGACATGTAATCCCTCCAAAAAGCTCTGGGTCTATCCGAGGGTCTCCTCCAAGTTGGATGAGCCCAGAAAACCTCAAAAAGTAGGCACACAGGTCCATCCTATCCTGAACAACCTCAACTGGCTCCTACCTTCTGGATTTCCTATCTCCTTACCATATCTCCAAGGCCGGGTCCAATCATCCTACGCAGTGAGCTCATTTTGGTTACTTGGATCGACAATATTGATGAAACCAAATTTTAGAGTGTATCATAGACATTTTTCAGCTACCAAGCTTCAATTAATCTGTGACTGATATTAGATAACAATTCTGAATTATTTAGAGGAAGATTAAGTCAGACATAATAATAATGATAATACATGTAATTTATAATGCACTTTACATTTGGATCAAATCTCAAAGTGCTACAAAGTAAAAGTAAAGACCTACAGAATACTCTTTAAATCTATGGTAGTCATCCGAATATATATTAATTAATTAATTAATTAAATATTGTATGATATTCTTTAGAACTATCTGTAATGGTAAGTCTTTTTAGTTGAAAAATGTGAAACTTCACTTGGAACAAGTAAAAGAGTGAGACAGATGTTAAAACAGAATCGTGGCCGAACTGGAATTTATAGATTTTACTTTTAGTATTAATGACTGAAGTCCAAAGCCGCGTCCTTCACCCAATCCACTCTCCTTAAAACCTCCCTATTCAAAAGATTTTCCCATTAACCCGCATGCACAATGTTATTCTTTTGTGAGTCACAAATCAGCAAACATATCTTTGTTATTCATTTGTCCCTGTTCATAGCATTCAACCAAAATCAGAATCATAAGTGACCCTCCATGAGCGCACGATGAGCCGCACAGTGAATAAGAAGCATTCTAAGGCCAAAGACAAGTGCAGTCTGTAGGGTCAGATGATTTTCTGAACGGATATAAAGTGCTTTGCTTTGTTTTGGCCAAGGACTTGTGATGTTGAATGGGTTGATTGATTTTAGCTATCTGATGTACTAACTTCACTTTCTATAGTAGGTCTGTACTGAGGGGCAAGATTATTATCCCTCTCATATTATAGATGTTGAGATGTTGTCAAACCAAGCAAAGTCTTTCAATAAATGCTCCTCTTACATACGAGTGCTGCTTTCAAGGCCCTTTTACAAAGCCACCCACAAAACCAGAGGCAGGGTTCATAGCAAAATATAGAAGGAATTAGTAGCATGTACATCATCCCTTCTATGTACATTTGCACAAAAAATGTACGGACACTGTTTTGGTTATTTGAATTGTCATATTTTCTTTATTAACTTAGTTATTTTACTATGGAAGGGGCCACAACAGCTACACATTGTGCAAACTTATATTTACAGTGACCTCATCTTGTACTTCATCTCCTTTGTATATTTATATTTAGTCAGGAGAGACAAGGGACTGAAATAATGATTGTTAGATAGTTGATTGTTTATTACAGCAGATGATGATGATGATGAGAGCTTAGACTCCTCAGGGGGATTGTGATTGAAGAGCAGCAGTAAGACATATCCCTCTCTTGACCCACTGGTAGTGATGGCTGATGATGCTGATTGGGCTTATGAATGATCAAGCTGGTAAATCAGTGATGATAACCGGAAATTAAGAGTGACCAGGGATAAAAGCAAGGATAAACTGCCATTGTGTGTAAACATAAAGTCTTTCTCACTGAGCTTTCCCTAGAGCGTCATCATACTTAAATTAAAGGAAGAATTCACTAAAATACAAAAATTCTGCCATTATTGTGTTACCTATTTCTGAAAAAAGTGAAATATAATTACCAATCAAAAAAAAAGCGAGAAATCTTGGGTTTTACAGCAAAACAGTACTGAAGCATTTTCCTAAAAACAATTGAAACGAAGGGGATGGGGATATCAAACGAAACTATAATCACTCCATATGGCTCAAACTTATCCAAGTCTCCGGAGGCCCAGAGATTCCAAATGGATTTGAAAAGAATCAAGAAACCCTATTGAAGTCTGCAGGATCTACAAGCTGTCGTTGATATTGTTCAATGGAACATTTTACGCATACATTAATATTAGACTTATAAAAGACTTCTTTCTTAAAGTTTGCTTGATTTTTACCACAATAATAATAATAATAATAATGTTTTCCAAAATATGTCCACATGGCAACTAAAGTATGGCTAAAATCATAGATTGTTGTTATGATACACCAAAGCAGTGAATCTATGTTCAAATATAGGCAAGAAAATATTTTATGTAAAAATAAAGATGTGGATTATGTTTAATGAGAAGATAAAAGTTAAAGGTATCCCATATGGAAATTGACTCCTTGAATAAAGAACACAGGGACACACTAGACCCTGTAACTCTAAGGATTCTCGTTATCTCAGGATTGCAGGTTTGCAGGATTTTAAATATTCCAAATTCTTCCAAATTTTAGATGTTTTATTAGGACATGCATACACTCAACACTTTCAGGCTTCAGGGTTGACCGCAGTGCACAATTCGGTGAGAAACAACCTGAATCCATACCTAGTTTTAAGTGGAAGGGTCAACTTAATATCCAGATTTGTGATGCGGCCTACATTCTAGACTCCAGACAGGCTACATTCCCAACCATATGCTAAGATATCCTTAATCTAACCCTTGTTATGTTAAGGTAATGTGACCTCCACTTAAACTTGCAGTTTGACAAAATTACAAAGGATACTGGGTTATGGGAGCTTTGTTGGTGCACAAAAGTAAATCTGGTGCTTCTTTAGTCCCTTCAGCACATTGTGTTTCTCCTGATGTACTATCAAAGTGAGTAGTAATTGGGTCAGATTGGGTTATGTTAAGTTTCAACTGGACAGAGAATAACTCCGGGGCCTGTCAGTGTCAGCAGATTGGGAGTCAAACTAGACATATGATCTCATTTGCAGCTTTGGTCATGCTCAAAACTACTGTGACACACCCCATGATGTTTGCCTACAGGCATAGTAACTCTCAAAGTGTTAGCATTTTTTCTGATTGTTTTTTTTCTCTCCCTCTGCTCTCCCTTTCCCCTCCTTATCTCCCTCATTCTTTCCCTCCCAAATGAGAAGGTGTGATGGACTCTCCCATTACACAAATGCTATCAAGGGATTGTGTAATGAGAACAGATAAAGCTCTTTCTATCAGTTGCCTGACCAATTATCATCCTTTATTATGGCAAAATCTCATTTGATTTGTTTTAATTAAACAGTGCTGGTTCCGTAAGAGGTCACCTCGTGTCGAGCACAGCTGAAAGCTGGGACACTCATCAGTAATCAATTTGAACGGGTAACTTTAAATCATTCTGCCGAGGAATACAGGACTCGCCCTCTGCTGTGATATGTGGGTGGCTTATTAGTGGTCCCTTTTGTTGTCTGCCCCCATTGCTCTTTTTGAAGAGCACAAGAAAGAAACCCAACCCATTTCTGCAGTAATGTGTTGCATCAAGAGAAAAGGAAAGGGAGAATAAAAGAATTGGCAGAGTTTAAAAAGGAAAGGTGAGGAGCTTAGCGAAGAATAGATGCAAAACCTAGCTTTAATCACCCCCCGCACACCTAAAAGTTTTATAACAACTGCTACCACCTCCGCTCTCAAACTGTCTGGCAGCGAAGTTTTGCAAGTGTGCTGTGTGCTGGTCCTCGGAGGACAGAAGGTTCTTGTGATGAAAAGAAAAAAAAAATTCACGATTTGAAAGTTCAGAGAGAGGAGAGAAAGAAAAGGGGGGTTCTGAAGAAGATAAACTATTAGAGACAGCAGAAAAAAGAGGGTCAGGATTACATGAGAGAGCAAGTTATCTACTGTGGGATGAGAAACTTTCTCCTCTCTCTTCTGCATGGCCTGGTTGCTTGGCTGACTGGCATGTATGCAGCCCAGGGGGGACAGAGAATCTCCTTCTACAACACCAAAGTCAGTGAGCTACAACTGGGGATGAAGCTGCTCGCATGGCACAACCTCCCACTGCTCTGAGTCAAGAACTGCAAAAAGTGAGGAAAACAGCTTTGATATGCCTTCTCTTCCTACTGATTTCTCCATATTCTTTATTTCAAAGCTTTGCATCCATCTTTGTGCCCTTTTAATGCTTTCTCTATCGTCAACGTTCTTTCTCGATTCATCAGCCGGTTGTCGATGTCTCTGTTTCAAACTTTTTACTATCTCATGTCTCATGCTTCCAATGATGCAAGTTGTTTTCACATAAACTCAGTTAACATTTGAATCATTTTTGAAGTGTCATATGATCCATGTGTAGAATGACCAAATCGCTTGTTTTTATGGAATGGCTCAGACGATAATTCTAGATTTATCGTACAATTAGCATTAGTTTTACCTAATTTCATGTGAGAGCACAAACTTCATAAATGTTTCACTCACTTTGTGGTTTAAAGGACCTAAACCTTAAGTTAAATAAAAAAATTATTGGAATTTTACTCATATTTATGCAAATATTGGATGTTGCAGTGAGAGATACGCTTAAAGTCAAAGGAATAATAGAGGGAGAGCCCCATGAAAACAGACGGAGCCTGTAGCTATCCGTCCGAGGAAGGATGTCCATCCTGAATGCTGTCAGTCAAGATTGTCTGGTCTCTGGAGAGTTCCTCCAGCTCGGCAGTTTCCTTATCCTTGCATCATGATACAATGGGCCTGTCGCCTAGTAACACCGACAGCTAGAGTGGAATAGTTGCTGAGTACTCGTAGTGGTTGGATTTGTTGCTTGAAAAACTGTAATGGTCGTAGTAATAGTAACAGAATGAGAGCAAGACATTTATATTCAGATTTTATGGTATGTATGTATGAAGTTTATTATGTAACAAAACTGATATGATTCACCTTCACTCCTTAGTGTGAACGGGAATAATGGACAGTCCTCAGCAAGTGTTTTTTGGAAAGAAAATCTAATCATCTCTGTTCTGCAGCGAGTCTTGGTATCATAGGGTGTGACTATGAAGGATCAATCCAGAAAAGAAGGATGCTTTTTTGTGCTATGTTTGAAGGAGCTTTGGAAATCAGAAGACGTTGGTACAAGGAAAACCAGATGGAGATGGCTCCTGAATTACAGTATGATACAGATAGAAACAGACAACGTTGCACTAGTAAGCAAATGGAAAAAGTAAAAGGAAACCAGGCCTATGCTGTCATTCCCGTCAGCAAGGGTAAATCCCCGCAAAGCTTCCATCCACTGCTTTTTGCAAGCAAACCCCCTGATGGAACTTCTCAAAAAAAATTTGTAAGTTGTCCAGAGTTTTTTGTACAAAAGCACTCCATTTTTTTTCTCCAACTAACTAAGTTCTTATGTGTAAAAATGTACAAAACCTACTTCACAAAGAGGAAATTTAATGTTACAAACCCACATATGTTGTAACACATGTATATTCTGTGACCTCATCAATCATAGATGCTGATTGAGAAATGTTTCAGAGCCTTTTTTTTATATTTGTATAAACACTGTACTATAGCTTAAATAGTTCTTAATAGTACTAAATTATCATGAGTATCCATCTCATTATCATCAACAAATGGATCCCCTTTAAACAAAATTGGCTTCAAGAGCGAAAGTCTTTCGGGTCCTTCCGACTGGCTGCTTCCTTGTCCTGGTTCCTTGACTTTTTTAGTGGATTGATAGACAAAAGTATGAAAGAAAAACCCAGATACCATACCTTAACAAAAAGCTTTTGGACAATTAATGCAATAAGCACATAAAATTAATGAAATAGACATCACCCTGATCCCGTATCGCCAACAGGATTATTTGAGATGTGTTAACAAGGCCAATAAGTAAATAAAATTATCAGCCCCCTACTACTCAGATTTCTCCTTCATTAGCCTCAAGAAAATATCCTTCACAGATTGTGAGAATATTTTTATCAGCAGCTTGTCTGGCATGCTGGGGTTGATCATGCGTTGAGCACCAGGCTTTGGAGAAGTATTAGTTATGAAACTGGAGCAAAGCAGTCATTAAATAATGCATTAGAAGGTGTGTCGTGATGTGTGCTTATCTAAGACAGTTAAATGAAAATGAAGTACCATACTATACTAGTTAAACAAGGTTAAACAAAGACAGTAAAGTTTGTCTTCGCCCAATAAGGTGAGCCAACATTATATCTAAAAATTTACAACTGAACAAATACCAAAATCAGCCCAGATAACAAGAAATAGATGGCCCAGCCCCAATCCACAATGGGAGTTCAGATTTGGCGCTTACACCCTAGCTTCACGACTTTTTTCGTGGACATAAAGGGAGCTTTTTCATGAAAAACACTGTTTCACTGACATAACTCAAAAACTAATTCATGGGTCATTTTCAAATTTTATATCACCATAGACCTTAGTGCTAGCAAGGACAGGATTGATTTGGAAAAGGTTGACTGTATACTGCTGAAACTAGGGGGAGCTTTATCTCAAAAGAATTGATCTTGTTTATATAAAATTTTCCTCTAAAAATTCATTTGACATAACTTCACATTTGAATCAGGTGGATTGCTTGTAAAACACAGGATTGGGGACTTATGGGGATATACCTCTGCTGCTGGGGACAAGATCATAGACCTAGTTTATCAGTATAGAATACATTTCAATCAGGAGTGAAGGAGAATGAAGAAAAGATGAAAGTTCATTGGAATAGATGATATTTGATGAATATTCTCTCTTAATATTGGACAGGATCTCAAGGCGAGTTGAAGAGAGTATGCGTTTGGGGAGCTTAGAGGTGAATCTCTGTTATCTGCATGTTATGGGGTTCTGTTGTTTTCAGCAGTCCGTGACCTCTGGTGCGCACTAGATCAGTTTGCAGCTGAGTGTGAATGGGATGGTATGAAGGTCAGCACGTCCAAATTTGATGCCATGGTTCTCTGCCAGGAAACGGTGGACTGTCAACTTCTGGTTCGGAGAAAGATGCTGCCTCAAGCAAGTGAGTTTAAGTATCTTGGTGTCTTGGTCCCGAATGAGTGGGAAATCGACCCTGCGCTGGAAAGGTAATGCGGCCGTTGAATCGGTCCACTTGGATGGAGATGTTCCAACCTTCAGCTATGACCTATGGTCATGAGCTTTTGGTGGAGACCGATACAATAAGTTCAAGGATACAAGCAGCTGAAATCAGATTCCTTCATAAGGTAGGTGTGTCCTTTTGTGTCAAAAGGAGTCATATTATTAGGATGCCTCCAGGACGTCGCCCTTTCGATTTTTCGGCCAAATACAACTGGGAGTAGATCCCAGGGTATACCCGGAGCTCTCTGCGGGGACTATATATCTCATCTGGCCTGGAGACGCTAATCAGCGGCCGGATCCTCCAGGGTCCCGGCCTCTGATTAGCAGAAGAAAATGGATAGTTGTATGATATGTGATTTATAGTTACAAAGGTTACTTCAGGGAGTGTATGGTTGAATGGTTTATGTCCTGAGCCGTGGCATGGTAATCCCCCCCCGGCATGGAGTCCGGATACTGGTGGTGGTGGCTGATAACTCTGTTGAGGGTAATGAATGATGAAATTGATGGATCTGTAAAGAACGGGCAGAGATGCGGAGGTGGAATCTTAATTTCACTGATAAATACAGAAACTGCCCCCTTCAATTTATACTTTTACAGTCACTGTTCCAGTTTCACAAAGTGGGAGATGCTTGATTACTTAAAAGAAATATTGGAGCCTTTCATTAAGCATAGCATAAACTGGACAGCAGAAAAATGAAAAATCTAAATATTGTCCATTCTGTGACATGATATGTTCTGAGTAATACCGGAGTTTGAGTGTGTGTGGGTGGGTGGGTGTGTGTGTGTGTGTTTGTGCGCATGCATTTTTGTGTGTGTGAAATGAGCTAGTTCTTTATTAGAAAAATACCCATAATTAAAATGAGGGGAGGCCATAGGGACTGAAGGTCGTTGTTCTTATACAAATCTCAAATTCTGTCTATCTTTTTTTCCTTTTACGTCACATTTCAGTCTGTTGGTTTCTTTGTCTCATTCAGGAGTAGACACAATGCGGAATGCACGCTTTGAAGGCCTTGATTTCGAAAAGTATGCACACAAAGCTGAAGCTCTACGTGTCGCTTTGGTGTTGCTAGGCGACAAAATCAGAGACAGCTGCCGCCAATCACTTAATAAGTAAAGAATAAAATTAAAGTAATTTAATTAGAAAATTAAAGAAGAAACTTCATCATCTAATTAGGCATTCGCATGACACTCCCTTTCCTAAGGAAAAACAGCCACTCACTTCTCTTCCATCAGGAATAAAAGACCTGCCTCTAGTTTTGTCTAATTGGACAACAACAACAACATAAAATATAGTCATGCAAATTAATTTTCTGCTTGAAGCCCATGAAAGAGCTCCCCAATAAAAGTGGGACTACACAAGTGGATACATGAGAAGAGCCTAGAGAGCAGGTGCAAAATTCAAAGCGCTAACACTCGTTCAAACAAAATTACAAAAAGCTCCCCTGCTGCCAAGAGTGGATCCTGACTGATTACAAGTCTGAGGCCAAAAATGTCAAATCAAACAGATCAAACTACAAAAAATGAAACCAATAATAAATTATACATAAGAGGACATTCAGTTCTATGCACGACCAAAGGAATGAATCGTTACTCAGGGAAATAATGTCATTAGAGTGTTTGGATCTACATTCTAGAAAGTAGATACAGGTCTCTTTGTGAAAGGGAAAAATGTGAGGATCACCTCCACATCCATTTTCTACACTACTACTTCTTCATGAAATATGGTTTATTTTGTAAAATACTGCAATGTTGATTTGGTTTTAATTGAGATGTGCTTACAATGACAGCCAAATCTAATATGGTCGGAGTGGTTTGGACCGGGTTTTTTACCTGACTCATTACTCTTGGCAATTGTTGAGATATTTAGTCAATTCAAGTGAAGTCAGCTCTATTTATATAGCGCTAAAACTAAAAGCTCTATCCATTTAGAGAAGTTCTAGACCATACTCTTTGTTCTACCAAGACCCAACAGCTCCCAAATTAAAAGGATCATAATGACAGATGCGAGAAAATACTGCCCTTAATGGCAGAAACCGCAAGCAGGTAATGCGTGTTTTACAGTATTTAAAATAAAATATAATAATAACTTGTTTGGAGGAGGGACATCACATTGTGGCAAGGCGCGCCTTGTTCTTTTGATTGGTTGGATGTTCCTTTGGGGGTGGGGTCTGCTCAGCCCACTGAACCACAAGCAGTGGGCTAAACAGAGGTGCTGAAATTGCTGAAAAGGAACGTATTTGAGAGATACTGAGAGATGAGGACCCGGGTGAATTGCAGTTCCAGACAAATTTTGTTCTGCAGAGTATGTCATACTCCTCCTCTTGGTTGAATTGCATTTCATAATGATAAAATTAAATGAGTCAACGGAGAGCGAGGCTTGGGGCATTGGGAGGATCAAAGCAGAAACATAAAGGGGAGGGGGGAACAAGGGAAACAATAACAACAGAACAAACAACATCAACAAGAACAACAAGCACCGAAACAGCAACGATGCGTGTACAAAACATCGATGTTACAAAACATCAACATTACATCCATAATTGTTTAACTATGAGTTAAGCCTATTGTGCTTGTGTGTATGTGTGTGTGTGTAAGCATGAGTGTGTGTGTCAGTGAGAAAGTTTGTCATTATATGTGGTTTTAAGTGGGTCTACATTACAACGCCACACTGACCCCCAGTGGTAGGCAGAACCCAAAACCCAAAGCAACAACTTCACCCCATGGTCCACCAGAGCATGAAGGACCCAAGGCCGCTTGCCCCCGGGGAAACTGCACGCCAATCCCAAGGGAATACCCATCAGGGGCAACAGAGGGAGCGCCCCGGTCAAGATCCGGCCCACGGCAAAGGAGAAGACGGACCCTCTGCCCGAGCAGATGCCAGCACCCACCACTGCACGAGCGGAACCAACAGCCCAATTGAGCTCCTCACCATGTCTTATCCGTTTCCCAAGCCCGTAGTGTCTATGCATGGATTGTTCCTAAACCTCCTAAAGCTTGGGTCTTATCTCCTTGTTTCATGTTTTATACTGGAGCGAAAATGGAAACCACGCAACAATGTCTTTTAAAGATGCTCGTTGAAAGTTTAGGAGTGTGGAGCAGAGAATAAAACAATGTGCTGAACACATGAGGAAAATGAGAGAGGAAGAGACACATTACGTTCAGATGTAAGTGTTGTTGTGCTTATCATTCTCCTTTTTTTTTTAATAATGTTTTTTTGCAAAGTAACGCTACTTTGATCACTCTTTGGGATCTTGGAGTTTTTAGACCACTTCTGAATACTTTTGATATTTTCTTTCATCATATTAAGTAATGTTTAACATCTCTCTGCTAGGTATTTTTTCCAGCCCTTCACCTCTATGACCTGACATAAACATGACTTGTTTTAATTCTCTAAACCAAAAACATACAAAGAACATTTGAAAAATATGTTTTTGATGAAAACGATGACTTGCTTGATTAATAATTTTGAAAAAGAAAAACGAAAACACAGACTGTGGTTGTGAACGTAGAAGTGTAAAACTGAGTTAGAGACATGATATAAGCAGTTTTTGGTTCCTATATTGATCTCTTTGCTTCCACATATTTTTGTTAACAGTAGCAGAGATAATATTTATGTTTGTTTTTACATCTCTGCACTGTCTGCCTGGTTGATGTTTCATTCTGTTGTTAAAAGGACAGTTGGTTTAATTGTGTGCTGCAATAAAGCTGATTACACCAGCTGTGTTATATGCGGCTGTTCAATTTATTTTTACAAATTTTTCAGTTTATTCTGTTTTTCTATCCGGATGTTAGGCTTTTCTAAGTATGGGAGATGCATATTTTCCAATTATAATAAGTTCGGTGCATTTAGGAGGAAATTAGTGTTACTATTGCCGTTGCTTTGGACGCCATTTCTGGGAGGTGTGAGATGTTTTTATTTGCGCATATAGTGATATTTAGTCTCTTCATTTGTATTTTGTGTTTTTTAAAGCTTGGTTTTCGCAAAATGAATCTGTAATTTTCTTTTTATCATTTTGCTCACTGGGTACATGCCAGCCAATTTCAGCGAAGGGAGGGGTTCCTCAATGTTAAAGCCACAACAGTTGCTAAATCCAAGATTGTCTTCTGTTTCTATTTGTTGCACAAATAACTTTGCTTATCTGCGATCTGGTTTTTCTCTGCCAGCGTATTCGCACACAGTACAATCAGCATTTGTTGATGCTGAATATCTGACAGCCTTACTGAAGGTCGTAATGATGCAGTGAAAATGTATAAAACAAGTATTGTGAACTTTTGTTTTTTGCGCCTTACGTAAACAAATGTGCAGCTATAACTTGATGCCTTTAGTTTAGTTTAGTTGAAGTACGCTGGCCATCAGGTGAAATGCAGAGAATATTTACTTTTCATCATGAACATCTGTTTCCCTGTTCTGAGGCTTATCATAGTTTTGATCATTGGGATATGGTTTTTAATGGAGCAAAGACAAATCAGGTCATTCATGTTCCTAGGTACATGATAAATACTAGTCTCATGGTTATTCATGACTGCATTATGATTGTTTAAGGCATTTTAATTTTTGTAACTGATAGCATAACTATAAATTGGCGTAGCACTACTTAAAGCCAACATGGCGTGAGGATATGGTTCATACACCTTATTATCATAGAAAGGGATACAAGAGCGTCAGACAACATTAATATATCCTCCACTTCACTCCTTTACCTCCAGCATTCAGTCTGACAACATGGAGGACAAGGCCGCGCTGGACCAAGATAAGCAACTGTGACTGTGTCCCTGATCTCCATCATGACGAGCCTCCCCACCAGAGTGGAGAGTTAATTTCCATATGAATAAAGGATACTTTATCAGACTTTGTGACATATGTGAACCGTTCATATGAGACCAGAGGATGATGATGATCATTGCACATCAGAGTTACTCTTTTACTGGGGGGGTGGCCACTGGTTCACCAACCAGTTTGAGATTCACAAAAGCACAGTCAGAAGTTTGTTTATTCTGTTACAAGATGATGGGTAAAGCACTTCTGTCATCTTCTGTACTTTGTCAATCCACAGCTGTCAAACACCAGGCTTAAACGCTTCCATGTAACAGTATCCTGGTATATTTGGGAATACTGCAGCTAGAATATTCAGGTTGAACAGGATACCATGTGTACGTATGCAAACACAAATACGGGGTACTCCAATAAGCCAATAATAATTGGGATACTGGTGTACATTTTTTAAGTAGTGGAGGACAAAATAAAGGCCATGATTAAAAAGCTTGATTTAATTAGAGAGGGAAACAGTTCCCTTTGAGCCAGATGCACAATTTAGAGTCAACTTTAGGATGTTTAGGCTAGGGCTATAGGACATCATACAGCGCCTTGCTTGAGTGTTCAACCCAGTTAAATCACAAATTTTACTAAATGATAATTAAACATCAACAATTTTTAACATATACCCCTGAAAAGTTGGGGATATTATGGAATCATCATCACCACTGCCGTATCCTTCAAGTCTATAAGAACATTGTTTTTATTGGATCATTTACAATTTTTTTACCCACATAGACATCAGAGTGATTTATTATAGCAGGATTTATTTTGGGAAAAGAATGTTGGTGCATTTGAATCAAATCAAGAAAAGCTATCTTGTATATGTCTTATTTTTCTCTAAAAGTTCATATGTTATTTGCCGGGAGTGAGAACTTTTTAGGGATATCCCATTGCTGTCGGGGTTGACAGCGTAGGGCTGGTCTGCATATAAATTGTTGGTATCATCCGTTTAACCCACCCAAAAGCAATATTTCTTTAGATCCAGGTAAAAATTGAAGGTGATGTTTTGAAAAGCATTGAATCTCTTCCACTGTGGAAAAGCTCATTCCTAATGGGCTCATAACGTCACCTTAACAGGAAACTAATTAGTTTGGTTGTCCGTTGCAGTGCTTGATAATTATTTTCAGGAAAACGCTCTGCTATCATCTCCCTTTATGATGGCAATGTAATTAAAGTAATGGTTTTCATAGTAAATATCATCATTATATTAAATAGTTTATTCTTATCATTTCAGTAAAGTAACTCCTTGTATTTATCTAAGTAAACTTTTATCTCTTTCACATTTGCTCGCAGTTTCCAAACCTTTTGGTAATTTTTATTTTCAATAAAGACTGGTTCTCTTTGGCAGACACAACACAGATAATTCTTGATTGTAAACTTTATATTTTCAAACATCACAGGCGTCTCTGGCTGAATGAAAAATGAGGGAGAGTCATTAGATTATCACCATCAGCTGTGTAGATCATCTCACCTGGCGCTACTCCTGTGAGTCATCTACCACATGCCTCTCTCTCTCCCTTCCCTCCGGATCCATACCAAACCACACTCACCTCCACATTTCCCCACCGCCTGACTTAGGCCGGACAGCCACCGGGCTGAACCAAATCCCTTCTTGAGCAAATTTTACCATGACAATTGCCCAAGTGTGTGGAGTTTGCTCTCCGGTCCATAATATTGGACCTCAGTTTTACTTGGGCTTGGAAACTCCTCTTAGTTTTCTTTAACAATGACCAAAATGGTTTCCTACCAAACGCACAGTTCAAAGGGAGAAAATCCCATGGCGGTCTAGGGAACCTCCTGCACTGCAAACAACAGAGGATATAGACGTCTCTTTCAAATGTGGTCATCCTCTTGCCTAAACTTAGGGATCATGGAATTGAAGGTTTTATTCGGACATTCATCAAGGCTGTCGGTCTTAAGTTTGTATATAAGAGTCCAAATTGACTTGATGCTCAATAATCCATTCAGTAATCTGAGTGTACCTGACAAAAAGGAGATGCTTTGGTCAGTTAGAATCTGTTTTGGGATCCCAACTCAGGAGATTACTTGAATTAGCGCCTATACCAAACTCTTAAGAGAGATGGTGCCCAGAGGCACTGCTTCGGGGTATCGCATTGCATAGTCCACCAGCACTAATACAGGCAACAGGCACTCCACCCACTCCACCCACTCCACCGCCAACCAGTTGCATGTAGTTGCAGTTGCCTCACACACTTTCAAAAACTACTGTGGGTTGTCTGTAGGGGATATCTTCTGCTGTGTAATGCCAGCAAGTGAGTGATGTTGAGGGGATTAGCGCTCACTTTCAGGTTGTGACAGCAGTCTTTTGAGCAGTTGGTTCTGCATCTCAGATTGATCATGGAGCACCTCCACCTGCTGTTGGTTCACAGCCGGCTGCTCCAGGTGCATGGCAGCAATCTCCCCCAGCATCTGCACCAGCAGTGTTACGGGCTGTAGGGTCTATGTCATGGCGTGTGCCGGATCAGCAGTATAACACGGCTCTCTATTACCACTGTGGATTCTCCTCGGCAGACACAGCACAGGTAAATCTTCCTTGTAACTTTTTTATTTTCATCCACAAAAACACTGTCTCTGGTGTCCCTTGCTGACTTTGTCCTCTCCTGTTCCAGCGCACTCCTGCAAAATGAGAGAGAGTTCTTAGATCATCTGGATCAGCTTCGTAGATCATCTCATCTAGTGCTCTCTCTCTCCACTGCGGCTCCAAGCGTAACTAGGATCACCTCCACACAGTACCACATTTTTGTTTCGCTAATTTATTATTAATTATGCAAAAAAATTCACATTCATTTACTTACCTTTAATGTTTAAACATCATTTTTACTGTACTGATTTGGAGGCGTCCAAAACATAACACTTAAATATAACACTGATGTGATATTGTCATCTTCTGACTGAATTAAGTGCTACGGTTTGAGTCCACAGAGCCGACAGTCTGGTGTCAGTCTGTGATACAGACAGGGAATGTGTTGCTAAAGTTTTGCTAACTCAGGTCACTGACATTCGACGGCATGCTCAGGCAATTTGAATAAGATTCGTACTTTTTCAAATATCCTCCGGGACAACGCTGGACGTGGATTTGATGTAATCTGAACAACCCTTTGTAGCACTTGAACTTTCACCTGAGATGGATCGCTGAGGCAGAGAGTGGAGATGATTGGCCTCGTGCTTACTTTCTACTAATGCTCACAATTTTTTTCTAGCTGTAACAAGAAGCTTTTAAAGCTGATGCACTGATTGGTAAGAGATTGAGCGTAGGTAGAAAGCTAAAGTGAACAGAGATAAGGCTGGATGGAGGGGGGAGATGAAGGAGAAAGACAGAAAATGGCTTTGAAAAACAGACGTAGAGAAGAGCCAAACAAAGGCTTTAAAGGAGAGGTGCGTGAGGGGAGGTGGAGAACTGTAGCAGCGTTTCCAAGGAGGGGAAATTTAAGGATTTATTTAGAAAAGGTGGATGAACAACATTTAGTTGAGCAAGAAAGGGGGTGGAGAAAGGGAAGGCAGCTCTATCTGTTGTTTGCTCAACTACGTTTTATTTATCAGAGGGTAATTTATTACTTGATGCACATCTTTATATTTAAATACAGCTGGGGAAATCTCTCCACATGTATTTAGAGTGTCTACTAATGTTGTCTGCTGTAGCTGTGTATATGCATGGTAATAATTCCCTTGTCTATTGCCTTTAAATGGTTGGTGCAAGTTAGTACGGTGGCCTCACAGCAAGATGGGTCTAGCTTGTCGACAGCAAGATGGGTATAGCTTGTCGTTTAGACCGGAATGAATCGGAATCGGAACGTTTTCATCTTTTTGTAGATTCTCTCTGGGTTCTTCAGCTTACTCCTACAGTCCAAATACATTATAAGCTGTTCAGCTGTTTACTAAATGTAAATACTCATGATTAATAATAGTAATGGTTACTGTTTATCATCGCGTTTTGTTATATTATTAAAAAAAGTAGACATTGTGAAATTAGTTTTCTGGACTTGACCCTCCTGAGGAGTAGCAGTCAGGCACTGTGAGGCGCCTGTGGACGTATTCGGAGTTTAGGTCTTGATTAAGGACCCTACAACATGTAGACTGCCGGAGCTGGGATTGATTGGGAAACAACCAGGCTACCAACTGAGCTGCAGCCACATGTTTGTGACATAAATAGGGACTCAAAAATATCAATAACTATTTTCTGCAATTTACTTTCATTTTGCAAGAACAAAGGTCTAGACTGCACATATAAAAATAAAAACAGGCATTTAAAATTTCGTTTAACAAACACCACCATGGGTACTGTGAGCCAGCAGGGTAGCGGCGGTAACTACGGATGGGAACAAATCACCCGCAGGGGAGAGCCCAAAAGGGAAAAGTCAAAAGACGAAGAAAGAGGAATCAATGTGTTGTTTTTGCTTTGGTGAATGTCAGTCTTACATCACAGTTACAAAAAAAACATATGAAAATAATATTAGCGATGGCTGAATGTCCTCATATTGTTAGCACCGCACCGTCAAGCCGCTAAGTCTTGCTGGGACACTGAATACTGGGACACAAGTATGAATGTCATTAGTAAGACCTAAACAAATGAAACAAAGTGATATGTATTTTTTGCATGTGACTCATCGCTGTGGAGCAGGTGAAAGGCTGCTTTACCCACTGACCTACAGCTTTCCTCATAATAATAATATGGAAGCAATAGCAGTCAGTTTAATTAGAGCAGTATTAATTATGCTGTCCGAACTTTATACAGAGAACTTGACGCTGTGTCTGAGTTTGGCTTAATTTTGGCCACAGTTGCAAACACATAAGCAATCCTTATTTTTCAATCGAATTACCAATCAGAGCAATGGCATGATTTTATTCTCTGCTAACCAAAAAATCACTGAAGTGTGAAATGTGCTGGCCTGTGATGCTGTTAAAGCAACTGACAAACTACCATTCACACCTATGGGCATCAATTCAACCATATTGCATGTTTTTTTGACTGTGAAAACCTGAAGGGCAACCACATGCAAATTCCACAGAGAAAGAACCCAGGTCCACACATGGAACCAATAACCTCCTTTCTGTGAGGCAGCAGCGATACCCACTATACCACTGCTGTGGTGCCCCCTGAAAAATTCTAATTTTGGATTTTCATTGAGTGCCAGTATAAATTTTCCCAAATCTACCTTTTAATAAAACTCTGTTCCATTTTCAGGCAGCAGCAGCATGGATATTTGCATGTCATACCAACATTTTATGTGATGATGATGATGATGATGATGATAATCTTAAATTGAAAGTAACATATTCATCAGCGTCATGGCAACCGATCCAGTGAGAGGTACACGTGATACCATTATCCCTTATTTGTCTCTTCTTCTGTCTAACTGGCTCCCCCCCTCTGTCACTCATAAACCAATCATAAAGTAACATCTCCCTCTTCTACTCTTCTGTCACCTCTGACCCCGCCCCTGAACCCAAATCTCCTCCAATAAGACTTTATGTCAGAGCGGGGCACTCACCCGTGGTCACAGACAGAGCTGCCAATCATCTGGGATAATCAGAAATGGGCTGACCCAGCCTTAAAGGGGGCCGACTGGATGAAAGGCGCTGGAGTGAAACAAACAAGTATTTTCTCGCTGCCTCTCGTAGGAACACACACATACACACATTGAGCACTCTCTGAATTCATAGTGTGCTTGCACCATTACACAATCAAAGACAAAAGGCGTTTTATTTATTTATTTTTTTAACAGATGTTGGTGGGTCCTTATCAGATGCAGATAAATGTATAAGAAATATCTAAAATATGTTGATGCTTTCCAAGTCAGTGTTTCATTGTGATCAACCTGTTTAACAAAAATGGCAGCCACAGCGACGACTTACTTTTACGATGTGCAAGGGTGGATCCTTTTGCTTTGTCAATCAACCTTCATCGCGCAGTATGCATCTTTGTCGCCATTTCTTGTCTCTGACGTAGAGAGCAGGAAGCACGTTCATGCTCTCCAGTCAACTGAAGAATGAAGGAAGAAGAGATCAAGGGAGGGAAACTGGAAACCAGTAAATCAAAATCAAATCAACTTTTATTGTCACAAACACAACCTTACACACTGCCGAGACTAGAGAAGCTCCGTCTGATTTAATCCCATCCCAAGTCATCAGGAGCCGTGGGCTGTAACCCTCACACCTCTTATACAGAACTTTAATTAACCATCATATCACCATAATGGATCAGGTAGCCTGGTTACTAAATTAGTTGACAGTACAGCCTAACTGCCTTTTTTTTTTCATTTTCATTGTTTCAAATTCAACTTCAGAGCTCATTCTCACTCTATCATCAAAATAATATATAAAATATATATACATATATTAATACTTTTAATTGCTTCTCTGTCCTCGTTCCCTTCTGCATTTAACGGCTGTTGTTTTGAAGCGTATTATTTTCACAGTGTCTCATATCTATCTTCTTTGTCTTGTTTTTTCACATTCGAGCTGATGGGCAGGTATGGTATTAAGGACAGGAACAGGGAAAGACAGATGGGGGTAGATTTTGTGAATAGAATGGAAATGTTTGTGGGAGGAGTACAGGGTGACATGTAAGAGGGAAGGTAGGAGCACACAGGTGGACGACAACCTATGCAGAAGATGCAATCTGAAAGAGAGAAATGGAGAAACGAAGGTGGTGAAGGGGAGAACATTGCCAGACAGGATAGAATAATAATTTGCGAGAGGACTGGTAGTATAAAAGAGGAAAAGAGCAAAGGGAGACCAGGGGATCAAATAGTGAAAGTTGGTGAAGGAAAAGTGATAAAGGGGACAGGTAGGAAAGCAGTTGGTGTGTCATCTGGACGGAAGAAAGAATAAAAAGAGAGGTGGTGCTGGAATGAGGAGGTTCAGGAAACTATGTGCCGGAAAAGATTGGGAGAGAAGAAGTGAGATAGCATTAGAGATAAAGAGGGTAGGCAGTAATACAAGGAGATGTGGGGTTATGTGAAGAGTGAGGTGGCAAAGGCTAAACGAGAGGCCTGTGACAACCATCCACACACACATACACTTATAAATTTAGAGTCACCATTCAACATATATTGTAAATTTTTGGACTGTAGGAGGAATCTGGGGTACCAGGAGGGAACCCACGCAGACATGGGGAGAACGTGCAAAGTTCCCACAAAAAGGCGGTTTGAACCTGTACGTTTTTTGCGCTTGGGCAGCCGTGCTACCCACTGCGCCTTTATTATTTTATGAAATCTTTTGTAAAATTGAGCTTTTTCCCTGTTAAAATAACTTTCTGTGTGTGTGCGTGTGGGTGTGTGTGCTTCTCCTCTCCAAGCATGTTAGGACTGCTCTTGGCATGAAACACTAAAGCCCTTGAAGCCATTTTTGTAGTGCCAGGTGTCGAGATGGCGACAATCGTTCTGTGTTTGACTGACTTTGCGCAAACAGAAGTCTTTTGTCAAAATATAAAATTTTTTATTCATAAAAAAATAGTTTTCTGGTCCTCCTCGGTTTCTTTATTTTTTCAAATCCTGATGCGTTAACTCAAATCATTCCCTGGACTCTTCAGGGACACAACACATGGACCAACTTATTGTTTTCAAATGAAAAACATGCTTTAGTTGGTATTTTCTAGAGTAAATATTATACCGGTATATGTCAGTAAACACATTGATGAATTTCTGAAAGTGGTCCCACATGGGATCATATCTGTGTCCCTCAAACATTATGAATTCACTGACAGGCTTTTGTCTTTCTTCAATGGCATCGTTTGATTTGATGCCTGTACCTTTGTACTAAATGACCATTTCAGACATTTCTCTCTTGGATACAGAACAGCATGGCCACTTTTGTTTATTGAAACGCAAAATTCAATAGCTCCTACATTTGGCTGGAGAAAAAAACCGTCACATAAAAGCATCATACATACCAGTTTCATAGCAACCACCGCCGACACATTATCAAAGGCCAGTGAGGAATTGGCTTTATACAAATAAAGAATAGATAAACAACAGTTAGAGGAGAAAAAGATAGACAGCAGGCTCCCAGTTGTGTTATTTGAATTCAGACTGTCTTTGGTCAAAGTGTAAATGTTTTCGTATCAAAATGCTTTTGGGACAAACATCCACTCTTCCTTTATTCCTTATTTAATCTCTATCTTGTATATATATTTGTATATATCAGTGGCGGCTGGTGAGTTTAAAAAACTGGGGAGCATGGAAAGATTTTTTTAGTAGGTCAGAAATTAAAGCTTTTCTTTAACTAAAAAATACATTTATTCTCATGATCAAATGCATGTTTTTACAAAAAAATCTTTTCACCTGTAACCTGAAGACAGACACACACACACACACACACACAGACACACACACAAAAACCAAAACAAAAGCAGTACAGTACAGTGCTGTACTCTTCTCTACAGAGTAAAAAAAAGGATATTAGCTTCTAGGTAACTGCTAAGCCAACAAGCTTACTACTAAAGCTGAACAAATGAAATTTGAAAGACACCGCCCCCATTCAGGTATACTTGAAGTAGCTTTTGATGAATCAATCCCTTCTTTACAACCAGTATGCCACATTGTGGCGCCTGAGAGTAGAATAGAATTGAAGATGAAATGTGGTAATTGAAATTTGTCCAATGTGATGTCATAAATGTGTTCTGGTTGTTGATTGGTTAAGGGACACTTCCTCCCTTGCAGGATCATTTCCTGTGTTTAGGCCGATAGAAAGAAGCGCATTCAAATATTTTAAGTTGATGTAGGACATTGCGCCTCCAGAGGAGTATCGTGAAGTCTGACCTCCTCTGCCTCTCTGCCTTTCGTCTCGCCTGTGGAATGCCCTCCCTGACCATCTGAGGGCTCCACAGACGACTGACACATTTAAAAAAGGACTTAAAAATTTCCTTTTTAGCAGAACCTATAACTTTAATTAACATTGCTGCTTTTTGGTCATGTTTTTTATATAGTTATTATTATATTTTTTATTGATGCTTTTATCTGCTTTTACTTTGTAGCACTTTGAGATTTGATCCAAATGTAAAGTGCGTTACAAATTAAATGTATTATTATTATTATTATTACTACTTCGAACAGAATACCTTCCACCTCGCCTCGCCTTGACTTTCCTATATATTTTTTTGATATTACGGTTATTAATTTTTTAATTTTTGATGTACTTCCCATTTAATTGTGACCACACAGTTTCACAAAAGGCAATGTTGCTGTAACACGTTAAAACTGCTGAAGTTACAAAATAACACTTGCACTTTATTCAAGAAGTGCCTTTTTACAAAGGTTGTAAGTAACCATTTGAAGTATTTACTCATTAATTGTTGGATGAGGCATTGCTAATTGCTTGTCAAAAGAAAAATTAAATTTTTGTATTTCAATATATATTATATGGAGTTCTAGCAAAAGTTTGGTCAGAAATACTATCCTCATAGTACGGCCACAATTACTGCTCATTCTACCCTGTTGAATGATGCTCACTTTTCAAACATGCTTGGTCTCAATTACTACTACTATTCTACTACTATTATGGTCTACTTTTACTACTACTACTACTACTGCTGCCTAGGGCATTAATTGATATCAGCTGCACCCTTTCAGGTAGCCTCATCCATCCTATCACTGTCTCACCTGCCTCGTCATCACCTCATCACCATCAGATGCTGTCTTCAAATACGGCCCTCTACATCCATCTAGTTCTAGCATGCTGCTCGTTTGCGCGCACTCCACCTCCCCATCTCTACCCATTCCTCGAAGATCCATCAGTTTCATCATTCATCAGCCTCAGCAGAGTCATCAGCCACCACCACCAGTATCCAGACACCAGAGGGGAGATATTCCAAACGTCTACATCGCAGGGAAGAGACCCTTCAATCACAATCTCCCCGAAGAGTCTGAGCGCCAAAGACATTCTAATAGTCGCATCATCACACATCTGCCGTAGTAATAAATCATTCATCTTTTCGTCATCTTGTCTTCTCTGATTGAAATAGTGTACTTCACTCTATGAATGAGTTCAGGTTAAAATTTATTTTACTCAATTTGAAATTTGGGTTTTTACTCCCAGAGGAGGTCAGTTTAACACCTGAAAAGTATTGAAAAAAGCAACTCCCAGAAAACATTTACTCTTACTCGGTCCTAAATTATACATGATCTCTTGATTAAAATAGGTCATATTTACATGTCACAACTTTTTTCTTGTTAAATGCTTTGTAGTGTAATGGAGATTATCTCCACTTGGGGATACAGTTATATGAATGCTACTCTCCCCCCACGCTTCTTTCAATGTCCAGCTTTGATTCTGTAGTTTCGTGTTGATTGCTGCTGCAAAAAACATATGTGACAAAAAAGGAAGGAGGAGGGAACGTTGATGGAGCTCCCCTGCCATTTCCACCCGAAGCCAAAAGTCTTGGTCTTACACGCAGCCTGATTGTTGAATGATGTGACATCAGTGAGCTGTTCCTCTTTTCAGTGGGGAAGTCAGCGAGGGGTTGTCTCTGAAGGGAGTCTCTGATCCAGTCATACGCTGAAGCGCCCTGCGCTTCTCGTATGACAGCGACCTCCCTGTCGCTGTTCTTTTATTAGAACAGCGACAGGGAGGTTTCATACATGGGATCAATGTTTTCTGCGGCAGCTTGTTGACCTCGATTAAAGATTCCAGGCTTGCATTCGTCCACTTTCACCCATGACTCCTAGATCTTCAGTATTCTCACGAATGATGTGATTTTATCTGCCAGCTGTGGAAGGCGTGTGTTGGTGTCTCACACCTGCAGATTTAGTTTGAGAGTTTCTGAATCGTCTCACAGAGGTACGGAATTTTAATGAGGAAGTTCATTACCCTCTTTCTCTAAAAAGAGCAAAAGGCTAAGATGAAAAATGGAAATGCAGCCAAGAATTACATTTCTGTGACACATACTCAGTAGTTATGGTTGCTGTGTTAGAATCTCTGATCAGTGTTTGATGGCCATCCTTGTTAGCGATATGAACAAAGTGTTTCTCCCAGCATCTGTCTGTCTCATCACAGTTCAAGCATACCACAGTCTTTTATCTCACCTTTTTTAAAGAACATTTTTGAGAATTTGGAATTTATGGTTTTTCATTAACACTGTGGTAAAGAAGAAGAGGGGAGCAGTGCAGATAAGACAGGATCATGGTGTTTCGTGGATATCAGAACCAAAAACTGACTGAGACATTTCATAACAAAGAGTAATAATTTAAGTCAGTTGGGTGGGACTAGTTATTACTCCCATCCTTTGACTGCTACATCAGTGTTTGTCTGACCAATTAGAATATTTTGGGATAAATAGCAGCATGCTTTGTGGTTTTAAATTGTCTCTGTCAGTCGTTGGAAGGAAATCAACTCCCCAAAGATTCAAATGACAGTGGACTTAAAAGATTGTTTGACGGAATCGCTCTGCCAACATCTGGATCAACGTCACGGCTAAATAAACTCAAATCGCCCACAAAATGGGCGTTTCGGATGAGCTATCTGCGCAAAGAGCAGTTTTCTGCGATGAATGCATCCAAATTAAATTGTTGATTGAACATAAGGATCAATTGAACATAAGGAACACGCATGTAATGTGTTTAATATTACCTTATGGCCAGTGTAGGCCCACTGTTGTCGTTGGTCGCAAGGGTGTATCCCTAATGTTACATTCTCAATAGGATTGTAAGCCGGTATGGTATTATGGTTGACCATAGAACCAGACCTTGTTCCAAGGTCCAGCACACTAAACACAGCTACTTTGTAAAACTTACAATACCCTGGGAAGATGTTGTTGATGAGGCAAATTAAAGGAAGATTTTCCAGCCTGTTCAGCTGTTGCAGCAGCTAAAGTCCAATTGTGGTTGGCGGCCAGGACTATTAAAAGAGCTAGGAAATCATAGCCAAGACCAGACCATCAAGGAAACATCAGGGACCGCAGAAAACCTCCAGCCAGTGGTTATGGATGATGAGGACAGACCCTAGGTAGGCCCCACTGGGACGGACATATTCTGAGGTCTGGTCAGCCTGTTGTGGGCCTGCATTAGCAGAGGGGGGATTGTAATTAAAAGGCCAAAACACTCGATGACAATCAAGTACACTTACTTGACTTACAATGTGTCATACTGTAGCTGCACAGCTGCTGTGAGGAACACATATAGTTGGCAAATGTTTGGAATTTGGTGATGATCAGTTCGCATGATGGTGGTATAACTGAGCATGAACTCAGTTATACCACCAGTTCGGTAGTAATAAAGGAGTATTCTGTGTGACATGAGCAACACGACATAAAGTCAGACAGAGAGGAAGCGAAAGACAGACTGGCTGTTAATGATGATTATCTTCTCATCCGTTTGAGTAGTGCATTTGCAAGAGCTAAGAATGAATTATTAATCCCACAGAAATAATAAATAACCATTGCAATTCTAATGGGATTCTGTAGCATTTATATTTCATGAACGAGCCAAAGATTTAAGACAAACAGGTTCATTGTAGCACACACACAAAGACACACACAGAGTAATTGGCATGATTGCTTCCCCAAACACCCACGGTCTAAACCTTCAAACAAAATTCGGTTTTATCCAAAAAAATCTATGCCAACCATGCAAAAAGTGTTTTTGTCTCTCCCTCTCTTCCCCTTCTGTCTATTGAAGGGATTTTATGCATATTCGTAAAGGCAAAATTTATGGCGCTCATCCTGAGTTGCTCCTTTCTGTGGATGTCTGATAGTAGCAGGGAACAGCCTCTGTGCCACTCCATGGTTTGAGATAACACAAGATAGGGAACTGATGGCAGCTCGCTTCATGAAGAGAGGGATCGCTGTGCTGAACATCAGACTCAAAACTGACTGAGATTTCTGGGTTGACTGCAGGGCCTAATAGGTTGCTGGAATGATAGCTGAATGCAATTCTTCCCTTGGAGTTTAGATTACGTATTACGTCCTCTAAAAATGTCATCAGGATTCGAATTAGCCTATAAAGATCAGATAATTATTAATCTAACCCAGGTTAATTTCTGCAACTCCAATTTATAGATTAAATCTAAGCTCCTTCTAAGCAGTCTATTTGAATGATCTCCTAATAGTGAAGTTCCTAATTTAGTTCCTAATTTACATCCAAACAGCTACCATTGACAATATATCTCAAGTAGGCATGGAGCTTTGAGATATTTCAGCTGTTGTTAAGATTTAGACTTCATTTCTACGACCTGATGATTTCCCCCCAAAAAGTTGGGGATGTTATGAAATAGTCTTCGCCAACGCATCTGCCTGGATCATTTGTGTTAACGCAATAATTCAAAAACTAGCTAATGTATACTTTTCAAATTTTATACCCCTATTGACCTTAGTGTGAGGAAAAAATTTATTGATTTTGGAAAAAGATTTTTTTTAATATTTCTGCCAATTTATTGAACATTCTCTCCAAAAGTTTTCAGGCCATAATTTCACAGCCTTTGGTTTGATTTCATCCAAATTTGGTGCATTTGATTTGACTCTGGGAGATCTATCTTGTAAATATAATAATTTTCTGTCAAAGTTCATATTTTACTCATTAGGCAGAGCTTTTTGTGGACAGTTTCTCATTTATTACTTCTCAACCACAAGTTGAAATGTGCCTAAATTAAGTTTTTATGAATTGACACAAGACAATCTGTCTTTTTTTATGACTGAGCTCATTAAAAATTGTTATTATTGAGTCATAAAATTAGTTAGGTTGAGACAATATGTACCGTTTGTGATTTTTAATTAATTACATTTAAATTTAGGAGCTCAATCAGGAAATCTGCATGCACAGTACAGCGGATCGGGGGGTTTTCCCTTATGTATAGGGATTTCGGGTATTTACTATTGCTGTTGAAGACAACAATGTAGGCATTGTTATTTGTTCACTTTCTCATTAACAAACTTAACCAAAAACAACATTTTTTTCTTTGACTGTAACAAACACAAACATGCTCAGAAAGAGAATGAAACCATACATTCAAAGGGGAAGTTTTGGGGAACGCAGAAGTAATCTTAAATAAACTACACTAAGTATTTTTTTTCTTATTAGGTTGGTTATTTAGATGAGTTAGTTTCCAAAAGTTACTTAAAGTTCAATGACACGCAAACATCATTACGCTTTTGGTGGGTCTACATAGAAACATTTAGACACTCATTACTCCTGACTCTCAGGCCTAATGAGAGGCATATATATGTTCAACTCTCAGGCTCCCAACAAAACAGTGCACACCCGTCGAACCGAATTGAATGCACAATCAGGCAATCAGATATAATTCATAGAAAAAGGTATGACCCTTCTACCTTGGACTGAACTTTTGAGAATATTTTAATTTATATGCTGCGCACAGGGATTAAGAGGCATGTCAGGCTTGTCATCATCTAGGAAATGAAGGTTTTAGTGGTGTGGTCAGTGATTCTATCGATGTTTTTCAGTCTGATTGGCCCTTCAGGGCATTTGTGAAAAGTAGACACTTTGCATCTTAAAAAGGCCAACATTAGTCTCATATGCTCTATATTTACACAAACAACCTCCTGAGTTAACACAGCTGCCACAGATGCTTTTGGTGGTAAAAAGATGTCTTCAACCTTGCTGTCAGTAGAATGTTGAAGTCTCCCAAGGGAAAAAGACCGAACCACAAATTGCTCCAAATGGGTTTTCCATCAGTATTTAAAAGGGGTGTAAATCATCATTTCCATCACGCTACAATATTATTTAAATTATCTGGACAGCGATACGATATTTGCCGATATCACAGTGTCTGCCACGATACGATCACGATGCGATTTGATTCAGGGGCCTGTGATCGATTTCAGACAATATTATGTACAATAAATAACAAAATTGGTTGCATTTCACCTTAAGAAAAAATATATATGAAGCAATTTTGACATGTTTTACAATATTATTGCTAATAATAATAAAAAAATAATAATAACAAGAAGAACAAAGACCTGTGTTTCACTCTGAATTGACTCAATGTTTAGAAACAAATGTTTTTTTCTTCTTTATCCAATTAGTTAACATTAAGGACCCCTGATTTCCTTTAAATGATGAACTTAACTGTCTACATTTAGGTTTCATGAGATTGTGTAGAGCAGATATAAAATGCACCATGAAATGCCTCTGATGAGCAGGTTGGCCCTTTGCAAGACCATCTCTGCATGAATGGGTCACTGCAATACATCTTTTGGCAAGTAGATTCCGAAAGGGCCATCAAGACCATCATTTTTTACAAGGATTATAGAAAGTGACTCTGAAACTGCAGAGAGAAAGTCTAAAGAACGCAAAGCTAGAATGTGTTGCACGACACAATAGATTGTAAAATACCCTATGAATGTGAACTCAATCACTATGATTACAGGATCCATCTAGGCCTATGCTGTTGTCCCAAGAAGCAAAGCTATCCCCATTAGTCCCCAATCCCCTGAGTTGTACAAGCAACCCCCTGGTTCAACTCCCCTGGTTCAACTTTTTGTTTACACATTTTTTTGTGAAGAAAAAGTAAAATAAGGACTATTTGAGTAAGATAATATATATAAAATAATTAATTTCAATATTAATAATTAATTTTCAATCCTCAAAAAAGTTTGAGGATTGAAAATGATCCATGAAAATCGCCCGAAAAATGTGTTTTGCTTGGAAAAAGTCCCCTAGAGAGTTAAAATATGAACAAATGAAATATGAGAAATTATGTTCCAAAAAATATTGACAAAAACCTCCAAGTGTTGGAAATACACAACCGACCTATCCCAAAATCAATTCAGTTCTTCCTCACACTAAGGTGTATTTGGGTACGAAATTTGAAAACGATCAAGGAAAAAGTTTTAGAGTTATTGCTAAAACGAATGATCAGTGGCAGCGATGACAATTCTATAATATCCCATACCTTTCAGGGATATAAATAAAAAATAATAGCATACTTGACAACGATGCTGTGTTTTTGTGTGTGTGAAGGTGTTACATTATTAATCTGGATTTAATTTTTTTTTTTTTAACTAACTGTTGACGTGAAGCAGAATGATCCATGTAAACAGAAATACATATAGCAGATATTTTAGAGGATTAGCAAAATGCAAGGAAAGGAAATGAAAGGAATGCTTCTACTGGCTTCTAACCAGTAGAAGCAGCGAGATTGATGATGAGTATGTTTGGGCTGAATCTCACCCCGTGAGTGCAAAAGTCATTGAACTTAGTCAATCAAATTTTACAGACCGAAGTAAGGCCAATGTAACGGAAGAAACCTTATTAAAAAGCACTAGTGTGATCCAAGATGTTTTAATTTTGGGAGGTTTTGAGGTAGGTACCAGCCGGAGGAAGAACATGATTGATGTTGAGTAGAGAAAAGAACAGTTGCCAGCCTTTATTAATCCCTGAAGAAATGGCAAGAGTGACTTATCAGTCAGACAAGGAGTCGTGTGTAAGCGGGAGCTGCCGCTGCCTGTGTGTGAAAGAGGACGATGACATTTTGCATGCGAGTAAAAGTACATAGCCTGCATCACACATCTTAATAAAATTATACTTAATTTATTGTAGCCTTCTTATCTAACTGTATACTAAAATGAATACCATTAGGTAATTCTACTGGTTTGGCTTGGTCACATATAAGGATATGTATCCTTTTATGTCTGTATATGTATGATAGGGTACATCATGTTCAGATATTTATATCCCCGCAAAGCCGGGGATAAAATGGAATCAGAATCGCCGCCGCTTCGCAGCCGCTGCGTCCGCCGCAGATCTTTCATGTTAACTCAACAACTCATAAACAACATCATCGATCATTTTCAAATTTAATGCCAATAAAGACCATGGTGCGAGGAAGAACTGCTTTGTTTTGGGGGAAGCTCGGTTGTATATTTTGGACACTAGGGGGAGCTCTATCTCCGAAATCTGTCTCCGAAAATGAATCAATTCGAAAAGACCTATCTAATAAATATCATATTTAACTCTACAAGTCCATATTGGAACAGATGATATATTTTGAATATATATTATATTTTACTCTATAAGTTTACTTTTTACTGACTAGGGGGAGTTTCTTTACAAATAACACTGTTTTTCAGCAGTAACATCCTAATTGCTGGTCCGATTTTGTCCAACTTTGTAGAATATGAATCGACTCAAGAAGAACTGTCTTGTATATTATAAATTGTCTCTACATGTTTATATTTTACTGAATAGGGGAAGCTTTCTTTGCGAAAAACACTGTTTTTTTTAAACATTTAATTTGACGAGTTTAATCAAGGGGATTGCTTGTAAAACGCAGTGGATTGGGGACTTTTCGGCTATACATCCTTGCTGTCAGAATGTGAAATAGTTTTGATTTTACTTTGCAACAGTTCTCGACCTATACTTTACATGTGATCATTAACATTGATCACAAACATTGTTTTGTCTGCATATTAAAAAATAAAGCATTCTATGTAATGGTAAATGGACTGTACTTATGTAGCGCTTTTCTAGTCTGCTCAGCCACTCAAAGCGCTTTACATTGTGAGCATTCACCCATTCACACTAATATTCATATTGACAATTGAACTGCCGTGCACGGTGTCAAATACTCAACGATTAACGCCATCACTCACACACCAATGGAACAGCCTTATGGAGCATCTTGGGGTTTAGTGGCAGTTCAAGGATACTTCGACATGTGGACTGCAGTGGCAGGGGATCAAACCACCTTCAGATAGGTGAACAACAGCTCTACCAATGGATCCACCGTCACACTAGAGAGAGACAGCACTTTTCCTACAATGGTGTCGGGTTTCAGCAACTTCAATGGAAAACCCCCCAGCATCACTCAGCAGAGAATACTGCTCATGCTATATGCTGCATTTTTATTAAGTATTTTTGTTCAGCTGGCAAAATTTTCTTTACTTGTGGATTTTTCAAATTCAGCGGGAAGGCTGATATGATTTATTTTGTTTTGGGAAACACTCACAACAAATGTTTAAACTGACTGTAAATAAACAGAGAATTATTATTTGGTTTCATTGGAAATGTAGCCTGATGGTAAAAAATATAAATTTGAAACTTTGATGAATCAATCCATCAATATAAACATATTCTAAAATATCGCTGTTAATTCCTAATATCGCCTTCTTGGAAAAGAATGGATTTGGAATCCTCCTGATTTAATTCAAATTAAATGTAAAATTAAATGTAAAATTAAATGTATAATTAAATGTATAATTAAATGTAAAATTTAAAAAAAAGAGAATTCTTAAAATGGCTATTGAGTGAAATATGAACTCTTAGGGTTAAAATTTGATGCAGGAAAAAGATCCTTGACTGGATTCATATGCAGCAAATTTGGACTAAATTGGACGATTAGGAAGAAGAAAAAAGAGTATTTTTCCTAAAAAAAAGATCCCCCTGGTGATTGAAATATGAACTGTTAGACTAAAATACAACATATTAAAGAATAATCTATTCAGGTGGATTCACATGCACCAAATTTGGACTTCTTCTCAACCGGACCAACGGTTGAGAAATTATGGCCTGAACACTTTGGAGATAAAGCTCCTCCTATTGTCGGAGAAATATACAACTGGCTTTTCCCAAAATCAATAAAGTTGTTCTTCGCACAAAGGTCTATGTTGTTATACAATTTAAATATGATCCATGAAACTGCTTTTAAGTTTATCACATTAACATAGAATCTGCGGGGGACGCGATTCCATAACATCCCTGACTTTTCACTGATAAGGGTGAACAAATCCTGCCTCTCTTACACCCCCCTTATTTGCATTGAAGATGCAGCTGTTGTACAACTACTTCCTACCGTCCACCTCTACTCTGTGATCAGGGTTTATTTCATCCTGTACAAGGTTACTTAGTTTTTGCGTTTTAAAAAGGGATTTCTAGGTTGTTCCACTAAGGTGTAACACAATCAATGAGATTATTTCTGCCCTTAATGCGATGGATTAGAAATGGTGTTGCAACTAAAACGAGAATGGAAACAGAAGATAACCGAGGATAAACTATGTGTAGGTCTGTGCTGACCTTCCACACATTCATTCTTTTTACTTAAATGTAAAACAAACACAGCTAGATCCTTGCAGGACGCCTTTCAGCTTTGGAAAACCTTTCAGGTATTCAATAGAATATACAAAGCTGTGAGCCCTTTGTAAAAGGGCTCATGGTTCTTTCATGTCCAAAGTGCATCTTATCCCATAAGAACCCACGGTGACACAAACCATTGATAAGATATTAAGAATTTCTTACAAAGCTTTATCCTTCATTTTTAACTCATGAACTCTTTATATGATCATTTTCTGCTTGTTTTTTTTTTTTGTGGTTTTGGTGCAGAAGGTACATCTCAACATATTTAAAAATGTCCTTTATTACATTTTTATAAAACAAGTAAAGATTATTCTCAAGTATTATTCAAGTATAATAATTCTTCCTTATTAGAAATATCCCGCTGTAAAAACTCAATAAAAAGTTATTATTTTGAGGTGTGAATTGAAAGTAAAGAATGGAAATGTGCTCCCTTACTATATAATACCTTATATATACAGTGTACTTTGAAGTATAACCTGAACTTGAATACTATATTTCTGTGGAATCAAAAGAAGAGTGAGAGGCATATAAGTCAGATTGTGAAAAGAAATAGGAAGGAGATGAAAAAGGGGGAGAAGGTTATGAAACATTTTTGAAGAGAGCTCATCAGGGAGACAGTGAAGGTAGAAAACTACACCTATGCTACACAGTATATACACTACTCAAACAAATTGAGGGATACCTTAAAACACACATGGGATCTTGATAAACCAAAAGTTCAATATGAAAATCTTTCCTGTTTTATAATGTTGAGTTCATTGAGACCAAACGATGTCAAAAAGTTCATTAGAAACTAAAATCATCAACCCAATGAGGACTAGATTCTAATTAACACTAAAAGTGAGAATGAAAAACTGAAATCAAAAGTTCTTATCCAACCGATGTGTCTCAGTTGTGGGTTTGACCCCCTGTGTTCCTGTATGCACTCCTGCATGCTCCTGATGAGACGGTGGATGGTGTTTTGAAGATTCTCCTCCAACTTCCAGATCATCAGTAAGGCCCTTGACAGTCTTTGGTCCTAATTGGTGGCATCAAATGCACAAAACAAGGTCCCAGAGGTTCTCATTTGGATTCAGGTCTTAGGAACCGAGGACCAGTCAAAGATATCAGTACCTTTATCCTCCAGGACCTGCCTACACCCTCTGGTCACATGAGGCCAAGTATTGTAATCCCGGAGGAACCCAAGGTCCATTGCACCTGCATGAGGTCTGACAGCGGGTCTGAGGATTTCATCCTAGCAGGAGTTATGGTACCATTGGTTATCTCCAGACTTTTTTGTGTCCGTCGCATGAGCTCAGTTTGAACCTACTCTCCCAGATGACGAAAATGGGGTACAAATGAAGAACTTGCCAATTCTGGTGATCTCTGGCGAAGACCAATGTAGCTCCGTGGCACTAGGCTTTGAGCACAGGTCCCACTAGAGGATGTTGTGCCCTGATGAAACCCTCATGGTGTCTGTTGCTGTCAATTTGGTTAGAAACATTTCATTAGTAGCTGCTGGTGGCCATCTTGTAGGGATCTGGCAGTGTTCCTACTGTTCCTCCTCACACTGAGTACTGAGTGGGCGACGTTGGCTCAGTTGGTAGAGCAGTTGTCCATTTATCTGAAGGTCAGGGGTTCAATCCCCTGAATCCCTGGCATCTGCAGTCCATGTGTCAAGTTGTCCTCAAGCACACTACTTATCCCCAAGTTGCTCCCAATGGCTGTTCCACTGGTGTGTGAATGGTTACTGCTCCTGATGAGCATGTGGTGCCTTGCATGGCAGAATCTATCATCACTGTGTGAATGAATGTGTGAATGATATCTCACATTGTAAAGTGCTTTGAGGGGTCGAGCAGACTAGAAAAGCGCAATATAAGTATAGTCTATTTACCATTTACTGAGGGATTGCTGATTTCCTTGTTGCTGATTTCCTTGTGATAGTATGTATGGAGGTTCCATCCTGGAGCACTGAAACTGATTTAGTGTTCCACGGATTCTTAACTGGACAGAGCCCCGTCCCAAAAAGCTTGACTATTACTAGGGGAATATTTGGGTTCCCCTAATAATTTTAGCAGTGTACAAACTTGGCCATTCGTAGACAAAGGTGATTGATTCAGTATGGTAACGCAAGACATTACTTAAAAGTAGCATGATAATGTATTATTTAAAATAATCACTGGGAAACACTGGCATAGTTTTTTTTAAAGATATACATAGAAAGAAAAGAAAGGAAGCCAGAGGAGAGAGAGGCAACAAAAGAAATGACTACACTATCTATGGTAAGGCCATTGAAGTTCACAAGATGTTCGGTTGTCCAACACATTGTTTCTCTTGGATATAGTTCTTCAGATTTCTCAATGTTTCCGGGTCAGTAAATTTATGGTGAGCTGCATATAATGCTGATGGTGTATAGAACTAACAAAGCATAACCCTCTTACTAAACCTTTACTACTTTTACAAAATTCCTCTTTTGCATTTTATGGCGAAAGACGCGAAAAGTTAAGGCTTATTCTTAACATCATTTGTCACTACATACTTGCATACAGAGCAGACAACAGGTAGTGAAGATGAAAGAGAATATTACACTTACTTTGACATCAACCTCCTCTAATGCTCAAGGGGATTAAAATCACAGCGTGAAAGATTGAAACACATAATACATCCACACCAGTCCTCCCAGTGCTCCAGCTGCCACAGTTGGAAACCCAGATGTACTGTCAGCAAATGGAGTCATGTTTGGTGGATTTAATGACTCCGGTTTAGAGATACGTTATATCCTAAAGCACACGACTCAACTCCTCTAATCTCAGCTTCAGACTCTACAAGTTCATTCACTGATGCTTTTGGACATATGTACAATGATGATCCGCTCGTTTCGGATCTTTCAATGCTATGAATCCATATCTTAGACATCTCTTTAGAGCTAGAGCCATCTTGAGGTATTATGGATGGCTCTTCTCTCCCTCAGTCCTTTGAAACCCAATGAGCTGAGTGCCCTGGACAGGAGTTGAGCTCCAACCACTGCTAAGACCTCTTCTGGAAGAGATCCTGCTCACCATCCACCATGTTCCCAGCCACTGAGCTGGGAAGTCCATCATACATCCAAAAAAAACGACCCGCTGTGACCACAACTCTGACCAAGTCACCTTCATCGCTTTGGCTTCCCTTTGATGGTTTCATTCTGAGGAGTTGAAAAGCATCCCTGTCCAGCCCAGTCATACCAGCCTGTTGTGATACAGTTTTGACCTTCTTAGCTGAACAGCCTCAACTGCCGCCTGCTTCCTACCTGTCGTCACATCAGTCCCTTCTTTGGTCACTTTTGAATCGCTGGAGAGTCTGTGTTGCATCAGCTTTCTGGTTCCCGTCACTTTGAGTTCTAATTCGAAAGACTGACATTAGAAGAAATCAGGCTGTGATTCAATCTAGCAGACAAACAATAAAGATTCCCGACTCAACTGAATCACAAGGGTCATTATACGTATGTATTAATGTATTACATCATATATATAACAAATGTTTCCATTCTTTACTTGCAATTCAAAACATCAAAATAGAAACTTTTTTGATATAGTGGTATAGCAGGAACATACAAAAACAAGTAATATATGAGTACTTTCCTAACTTCTGTTATAAATATGTAATAAACAACATTGTTAAAGTTAACCGTCTTTGAGAAACAATGAATGGCTCGGCATTGGACATTCATTTAGGAAATCATGGATTGTGTCATCACGGAATAAAAAAAATGTATGTATACTTCTGTATCTAGGACAAATATTCCTTTACATATACTGTATTAACGTATATGAATTCAATGCAAAATGTATCTTTACCAGGATGAATGTTTGTAGACTTAATCTTGATAAAATAAAAAACCTCTTAAATATTTGTTTCCACTATATTTTGATGCATCTTCATGTATGTGCCATGTGTAAACTCTGTAATCTACATTAGATATGCATTTATTCTACAGATAAATTTAAAAACGTATGCTTAAGCAGGAACAAGGTTTTCTATTCTCTTCTATTTTTTGCAATTTATATCCCGAGAGTCTGGGATATTATGGAACCGTCATCACCGCCGCATACTCGAGAAGATCTTTCTTTTATTTATCATATTTTTCTCTAGTATTTCATTTGGAACAAGCACCCAGAAAACTGCAGAAGCGCTAAAACTCTCAGTGCTTTTAAATCAAAGCTTAAAACTTTATTATTTGCCGCCGCCTTATATAAAATTTTTAAAAGCTATTCCCATTACTGTTTCGCCTACATAATACTTTTAAGGAGAACACTGAATTTAAAGGGAATCTAAAGGGCTTAGACAGTTGATTTTCTTATAATGTAGCTTTTATTTATTTATTCAAAAGCTTTAGCATTTTTTTTTTAATCTTTCTTAATATCGTTTTCTACCTGTTTTTAACTATGTGTTAATGGTCTTTTGCACTTTGTCACAATGCTTTTGAATGTTTGTGTAAAGCACTTTGAATAGCCCTTTTGCGGAAATGTGCTTCATAAATAAAGCTTCCTTGCCTTCATATTTTCTTAATAGGAAGGGCTTTTTTTTTCTTTTTTCTTTTTTTTTTTACAAAAAAACACGTTTCCTGACAAAACTTTCATGGAAATTTCATGGATCATTTTAAAATTTTATACCTAAATAAAACTTGCAAGGAGGAGCCGGGTTGATTTTGGGCAAGGTTGGTTGTATAGTTCTGACACTAGAGGGGGCTATATCTCTGAAAGTTTTATGACCAAACTTCTCAACCGTTGGTCCCATCTACTCTAAATTTGGTTAATATGAATCAAATCGAGGAGATCTATCTTATGGAAATCGTGTTTTACCCAAATACTTCATATTTTACTCACTAGGGGGAGCTTTTTATGAAACATCTTCCCAACCTTGGTAAAATTTAGTCAAAATTTGGAACATTTGAATGGAAATGAATAGATCTATCTTTTATAAGATGTGTTTTATTCTAATTATACATATTTTACTTACTTGGGGGAAGCTGTTTACAAAAGAAACTTTGTTATTTGACATAACTTACTAGTCATTGGTCGGATTTTGGTGCATAAGCATTGACTCGAGGAGATATATCTATTATACATTGTGTTTTACTCTAATAGTACATATTTTACAGATTAGAGGGAGCTTTTTTAGAAAAAATACTTTGGACATAATTTTAGATTCTATTTGAAGAGTTGAATCGGGGGATTGCTATTACAAGACAGAGTATTGGGGACATTTCGAGGCTATAATCTTGCTGTTGGTAACGACAGAATAGGTCTTTTCTTGTCGTTTCATTAAGGCAGTTGCTGATTTTTTTCAGGAACGCTTATTAAAAATCTACTTTAACAACAGATCTTTCTTCACTGAAACAGACCTTATGAGACCACAGAGACTGAAGTAAAATTATAAAGCTACATGAGCATTCTGTGTGTTACATTGTGATTTTATTTTGAAATCGACCTTCTAAATTGGTAAATAGGCCAGAGAAGGTTGAAAGGGAAAGGAATTTTTCGGCCTTTGAGAGAATCTCAATGTAGACTTTATTTATGAGCAGATATTAATTGGAAAATAGCAATTCACCAGCTGCTGTATAAGAAGTGTGTGAGTGTATGTGCTTATCCATAATGCATGGAGGTGTCAAAAAAAAAAATTCCAACAGACATAAAACATTTTTTCAGATCCAGCTCTCATGCGTTTTTCCTCTAAAGAGGCGGGGGTGTGGACCTTGAATCCACTTTCACTGGTCATCTGACCCACCAGGATCTTAAAATGTCATATTTGCTAGACTACTCATGGTGGGAAAACACAAGTAGCCGTTCTTGCAGGGAAATGTATGCTTCACATTTCACTCCAGACAATGACAAACACATGCAATCTGTAGTTATTGTTATCAATCTTCTCATGTTGAATCGATAGGAATCGAATATTTATCCGTTTTAGGACAAAATCTGATCTGAAAAAAGTTAATTAAAGAAAAAAACAATTATTTCAAATATAGAAAAAAAAATCAATTTACATTCAATTTATTTTGCTATTCGGTAGTTTTCAATGTAGCGAAAGTTGTTATGCGAGGGAAATACCATCAATGTGAGCGTGAGAAGGCTGATTGTTGTCTTATATTAAAAATGTTCTGGAAGGGCTTGCCCACTGCCCCAGATTAACTCATTCATCTGACCTACCAACACCAAAAGGGAGGCACAAGTAACAGCTCAGGGAGACCTGCAGGCAATGGCCAGATGGCCAGAAGAAAAAAATATCACAAATCTGTCCACCCCTAATGAAGAGCTAATAAAATATTATACAAATTATCAGTCAGGAATATATAAGTAATCAATGCGTGTCGTGGAATATTTATTCTGTAAAGCATTTTGGACACAAAACACTGATAGGGTTAAAGCAACATATACTGTAATTACAATATAGGAGACATGCAAACCTTATCACAGTAAAAGTCAAGTCGCTCTTAAAGTAGTGTTTTGTGGATCATTACTTAAATATAAATACTTCCGATCCCAGTGTTTCTCTCCCAGAATCGATTTTCTTATTAAAAGATTGATATTTATGTAGTAGTTCAGTAATCTGTAGGAAAAGGATCTTCTAATGGAACTGAAAGGCGGCTGAGTCCTATATGACCATTTCTTTCATTCCTTCATTATCCATAACGCTAATTTATTTGTTGGCCCAATGATGAACTGGCAACTCGTCCAGGGTATACCCCATTTCATTGAGCTATTGAGACTAATGGATTATCAAGCACCTTAAATACCTGTTGAATATAGCTGGCTTCCAATCGTTAGTGCTGCTGTGTTGTGAATAAGGTCCACATAGTCTGGTGTTGCCGGCATGGCTTTGGGCACGTTTGTGTAAAATTGGTAAAGTTATTTGATGGCAGTTAAATCGCGGGAGTGTAGCACTTAAAGGGTGCCCAACTATCAAGACTTGTATACTTTAAAACATATTTGATGGTATCAACTTCATAAATGCGACATCAAATTTACTCTACATCGCGTAGTTTGTATAAATCTTTAAAAAATAGTTTAACTCATAGGTCACCATTGCTGTTTATGTTGCAATGCATTCTGGGTAGGGACGTCAAATGGTTGCACTGGTGGGCCTCTGAACCGCTTATCCTAATTCAAGAGTTAAAAATGTCATCTGTCCAGCAATTTGAACCGGAGAACGACATAAACAAGGAGAACTTGGGAAACTTTACTCAAACTGAGCAAACACCAGAAGACGATGAGAAATGTGATGAAGCGAGAGCGGGACACAATCGCTGGTGTCCTTGCAGGAATTGTGATGCTATGGCAACCGAGAAGGAGAGAGTTTCTTATAAAGAGTTCCTCTTTTTGTCAGCAGCTGTTCAAGGTAAACACATAGATCATACCATCATTGTATGATATCCTCAATGGTCATAGTCGTGTCCGATGGTCCACTTTCAGACTCTCTGCTTCCGTGAGCTGGTACAGATTCTAGCAGGACAGCGTCCAGCGTTTCCTGTCTTTGCTGCTTGGCTTGCAAACAAGGAGGTTTTTAGTCTCCTTGTATGGAAATATTGCACAGCATCTCGTTTTAGCCTTCGTTCATAACCAGCATGACCCGTAAGCTCTTTTAGCAGATGTGGGCGACTAAATGCTTTAAATGTATCGGGAGAGAAGTGACGCGAACACAGACGCACGTCCTTTGGAAGTTGTGTACGTCCACAGGCGTCATCCCACTGTTTTCTACTCTTCTATTCTCTGGGAAAGCTGTGATGACTAACATCGCTTCCTGTTTTGCCCTTCGACTGGAAAGTACAACCAAAAGCAGCACAACACAGGGTTATATTGATTTATTCTCACCAATACTACGAAAATAACAACCAACTACAGCGGCTCAGCACAACATCAACCATTCTACGTCATCAACCCATAATTCAATGCTCCGTTAAAGTAATGGTGACTTGCGTAAGTCAAATATGTCTTCGACTTTGAGGATTTATAAAGTAATGACAGTATTTCATGTGTTCTTAACACCGTGCATCATTATGAAAAAACATTTATGGCATAATGATGCCTTAATGTCTTTATAGCAGGGGTTCCTTTTAAGGCCCTTTTGGAAAATCCACTGGCCCCCACTGATCTGGTCTGATATTATGAAAGATATAATGAGAAATAGGCTACTTTATTTTCCTTTCTTGAGCAGCTCATGCTCTGGTACAAAATATCGATATCGGATCGACATCTACAATATTAGGTTATATTTACTATGGTAACGGATTAAAGTATTCATACAGACGGGATGATATATACTGATTCTCCTAACAAGAAACAGAGGTTTTGATTAGCTATCTTTCATAGACATACAACATTGTTCAAGAAAATAGGATCATGCTGTCCTTGCTTCCACCATTAAATTTATTCTAAATATTTGTCACTGTGTTCTTTTTCCTTAAAAAAAGATGACTGATGACAAGTCTCTCTCTGTCAGTAGCTCTACGAGTAATGAACAAACTATTTGCTCCAATAGTGAGTCAAGAACTCAAGGAGGATAAGCGCTGAAAGTAGATACATGATCAATCTGTTCACATGTGAATGAAAACTTGTGCCTATCATACTGCCAAGTTAAATACAAGAGCATTTAATAGAAATAATATAATAATATTAATAATAATTCCTTTATTTATCACATATTCATAAACGGTACATCTGACAACATTGTGAACTTCTTTCTCTGTGTTTGACTCATCCATGAAGGAGCAGTGGGCAGACCCTTTGAAGCATCCATATTAATCAATAATATTAAAACCCATTTGAATAGCACTTTTCCAAACAAAGTCACAAAGTGCTTTTACATGACGAAACAAGGAATTAGAAGACACCAACAATGACAGAAAACAGTCACAAATAACAAGAACCGATAGAGACCAACTGGGAAATTCGATAACTAGCCGCACTAGTGCCGTTGTATAACCAGGAAAATAGAACGCCCTGGCGCATGTAACATACAACCCTATGTAACAAGCTTAAACCTTAGTCAGTATGTTCTAATACAGTTAATCAAGTGAAAGATACTGGTGCCAAAACTATATTCTAGTAACTGATATACGCAAACCTGAAAAATACAGTTAAATGAATTGAACCTGTTGTGTAACCTATTCCTTGTTTTATTATCCTCAACACTAACATACATTGCTCAAAAAATCAGACCGGGGTAGTTTCATAGTGCAGAAAGACAGATAATAGCTAAGTTAACCCATGTACAGTATAGGTTATTTTTCTCGCCACTGTCACCAAGTGCTTGCTCAAGGAGGAATTTGTTGGGTCATGTAGATAATTATATAAAGAGTCTGGTCTTTCTGGAAAGCACCTTGAGACAACTGTTGTTGTGAATTAGCGCTATATAAATAAAGATTGATTGATTGATTGATGTACAGAAGCTCTTTCAACAAATGATTATCAGCCAATGGTGCTGACCTACTACTCAGAAAGGGGTTTGATTTTAAAATATAGATAAATGCAAATTGATTGGTCACTGCATTGTAGGAAATATGTCCAGTATGGGCGAAAAGGCTGGTTCTTTTCGATGCCATTAGGTCTTATTGGGACAGCATCTCAATACCAATACTAAAAAAAAACAATTAAAAGTGTATATGGCCATCAGTATGCCTATCCGTACCTCACTCTCCGTGAAATAAAACTGAAGGCATTTTGGGAGCGGGCGGAGGAGGGTGGAGCAGATTCAACTACCCAGGAGAGTTACCCAACTTTGCAAAAGGGAATCAGAATGGGTTCTGGTGATTCAGATGTATTTGTGGATGAACTAGTGTGACAAAGGGATTAGACTTTATAATATTGGGGTCTGATAAATAAATGATGGTTAAGTTTAATTCAGGCAAAAAAAAAAAAAAAACAGTTCACAGCTGGCCTGACAGGATTTCAGATGTTTGGCAAAATGGGATGGAGGCCAGGTTTTTGTGCTTGCCCCATACACCTCTAACCAATTCCATTATGTGGAAGATAGTCTGCAGGAGCGGAAAGATAAGTGATTCAATTTATTTGTGAGATCCAACATCTGTGATAGCAAGGCGCAGTCTCCTTGCCCCAAATTTACGTAGTGGAGTTTAGTTTTGTTAGGAGAGGACTGCCAGATGAATGTTGTCATAGACGAGGCAACGGAAGAAGTTGAAGAGCCCTAGGAAGCATTTAGCAGCTTCCTAATGTATGGGTGGACGGGGACACTGAATGACAGCTCAGATCTTCATGCAAGGCCAGCCCTAACATAGCCCCCTTTGTTTATGTGGCCTAGAAAAGACACAAGAGTTAACGTGAAACTCACATATCTCGCTCTGCCAAGGAGTCATTAGAGTACCTGAAAACCTGATGCTGGTGTTTGGAGTCCTTGAAGAAGATGGGACTATGATCAAAGTAAATAGAGACAAAAAGATTCAGGATTTCTCAGGGAAGGGGCTTTGAATATGGCAGTGATGTTTGTTACTCCAGAGGGAAATTGGGCGGGGTATAATGCACACTTCCACTCATCCCCTCCCAAATGCAGATGACACAGATAAGGTTTTTAGAACTTCCTTAAATACAGCTTGTTAAATACAGAGACTCCCTGTTCTGGCTCAAAGGTGGAGTTTATCAGCAACAGAGGCATCATACGTATTGCCTTTAGTAACCAAAAAGAATGCGGCTCAAAAGGAGGATGAAGATGATCTGACTCATCTAACTGCCTTGACTTAGTCCGTGATGGATTGTTCCATAACTGCACTTTCAGGAAAAGACATGGTGTAGAGCCAATTTGAAAGCAAAGTGACACCAGGCAGAAGGTCAATGGTGCAATCATACAGATGGTGAGGGTGTAGAGAGAATGCCCTCTGCTTGCAAAACACCTCACCTAAATCATGGCATCAGGAGGAACAGAGGTAAGATGAGGAGAGCGTCATTGAAGAAGCCAAAGAGATTACAGAAGGAAGAAGGATGAGTCACAGTCAGTGAGAATGAAAATAAGAGCTAAATCTCATAAGTTAACCAATCATCCAGTCATTGAGGGAGTTAGGTTTCCTCAGTAAGGGGAGTCTAAGGACCAGGGGTACCTGTGGAGAGGACAAAACAAAATAAATGAAGATAAAATATGATTGAATATCTAGTTATAATCTGGTGAGATACACGAGCGAGGAAACTTCCGTCTAAGGCAAAAACTGTGACAGGGCAGAGGTAAGCCTTTGAACTTTAATGTTTCACATGTTTAGCATCAAGGAAACTCAACAGAGGTGGGTAGGCTGGACTTAAAATCATGACAGGGAATTGTTAGCTACGTTTAACTAGCCTGACGGGCCTTTTTATTTTGGGCATTTAGGGCATGGGGAAAGAAAGAGTGAATGGATTTGGTAACAAAAAACATACACTCACCATCCCTCACTCTCTGTGTTGCCTATCTGTCAAAGTGTCACAATCTCAGCAAAGTTGCACAGGTTCCTTGAATGTCTGGGTCAGCAGTGGAGAGTGAGGTGACTCAGGGAGAGCCGTGTTTCTTTAGACAGGACACGGATTGGAAGAATGGAAGTGGGATGACGACGGGATCTCGAGACCTTTTGAGAACAGTTTTTCAAGTTATTGAGTATTCTATTGAATCAAGAGACAATATAACCTCTATTTCTCAAAATTTTAGAATATTTTCCTAATTCTTGGTGTATTTATTAAAACAAATATTGCCAATTCTTGGTATTGTACTTTTCATTAAATTTCTCCCATTCAGTATAAATCTAATTTATAGAAATAAAATAAATAAATTGTTAATAAAACAAATTTCATGTAACTTTTATGATGGTGTTCAATTAACAAAAAAAGTTAAATTTTCCATGTTGCCTCCATAGCTATCATTAAATTTCTTAAGGTTAAGAAATTTCTTAAGGTTCTTAAGTCCACATGATGTTTGAAGCAAATTGGACCATGGACCATCGGGTTATACCAATTTCCTGGCTGATGGCGAGGGACCAATATTTGCCACTTTGCCATGATAACATCAAGGCAGTAATATAAAACTGTTACAATTTTTTTTGCTTTTAATGCTATGGGTGGTTGGGTATGTACATTTAATAACCTTTCAGTGGTTACAATTTTACAATTTCGAAAAATCATCACTCAAGTTTACAATTGAACTCCATGAGCAGTTTGGAGCACCACCCGGTGCTCTAAGTCCTCCGCAGCCCAAATGATAAGGTTGTTTGGTTCCATTCTGGCATTATACAAAGCAGCATAAATGTTCCTCGTTTTAATGTAAAAAGTTATAGAGTGGAGTCAGAATTGTGAGATTTCTGGCAAGTTGTGTGTTAAATGTGTGTTAATGTGTGTTACTTGTGTGACAACTTTGTCAGTCCCTCTTCAATCGGAGGTCATGTGAACGCTTTCTAGCTTTCTACGCACTCATTCTAAAAAACTGATACAGATCAAAAATTACCCAAAACTTATCATGAACCAATACTTTATGAAGAAGTAGATCAATGGAACTCCTCAATTGGGGCAGATTCGCCATACAAGTTAATTACATTTCACATGGCCAATTCTCATTGATTTGATGTTTTGTGCAGTTTAAGTTACTTTTTTCTGCCTTTGTAAGGTTTTGGAAGAGATAGATACTATGAAATTATATTCAATAAAATCACAAAATTGAAAAAAAAGAATCAACCCTCGCTTAGGGAGTAATCATTAAAAAAGTATAAATTGCTATCACCCAAAGTTTTCTTAATGAGACGGAGGTAAAGTTGACCCGAGTAGAAATGTTTTGACACCAGAAGCCCTTTCTGACTAGACACCATTATTGCCCATATCTTCTTCTCTGACAAGGTCGGCCCAATTTGTCACATTACATAGTCAAACATTGTTATGAGCATTTTCTGAGCTGGCTTCGATAGGAAAAAATATTGTAATACACATAAGCACGGGATCTGTGAAACACACATGCAGACAGATACACTCGTAGAGATAAAGAACTAGAAAGGTCAATAAGATCCACCAATTACTGCCACTCACTAGTCAGAGGGGGAGGGTGTTGGGCAGAGAGAGGACAGCTGGTGGCAAAATGGCTGGCTAAATAATCAGGATTTCTCACCATTGCTCTGTCCCTCTTACTCCCCCCTCTCCCACCTGAATCCTCTCAAGCTTATTCGCAGCTCCTCTGTCGGCTCCCCCCGTCTTGCTGCCCTCATTCTCCTTTATGACCAAAGGGGGATTCAGGCGCTGGCATTGTGCCCACACCACCTTTTCTCCTCTCTCATTTATTTCAATTTGTCATGCTTTGGTCTCCTCCCTTGGCTCAGGGTGGAGGCTGGGTTCAAGAGAAGCGCATCGGGAGAAATGGGGAGATGGGAAAAGAAATTGGAATCTCCACACTTTCCATAATGAAACATTTAGATGCAGGCACAGCTTAGCTTCTGCATTAATGGCTCGCAATGAAGGAGAGAGAGCGGAGGGAGGGATGCAAGGGGGAGGAGGTGACCGGGCAGTCGGACCACTTCACCCTAATAACCCTCAAATCCAGGTCAGACAGGAATACCTCCAGATAATCACTGCCACCACCTTCCCTCGATGAGCTGCCATCACGGTTTGAAACGGTATTGTGTTGTGTGAAGAAGGAACAGTGTGAGTGTGCGAATGTGCGCGCGCGTGTGTGTGAGCATCCCTGCATTCGTCCCTCAGGTGTCATATATTTCCTTGACAGGAATGAATATTGACATTTTTCATCTAAACTAAGATTAGACTGTTAGAAAACTTCCTTTTAAATCGTTTGTGATTTTAAATCAGATGATATTTCCTGCAGTGTTAGAGTGGCTGATATATTACATGGAAATGATGATTGACTGGCTGCATCACTTACACCTTCACGTAGGAGAAAAAGAAAATGGAGACTTCATCATTCGCTCAACATCACGGCCCCTGAGAATAAAAGAGACCAACACATTGATTCTGCTGCATATTGCTCAGGGTGTCCTTGCAGTTTTTTTTCACCTCAGAGTCGAGTGTTTCAACTTGTCAAAACATTGGCTGCTGTCTGAAGCCCACCAACAGCCGTGTGCTGCTGTACATTTTTTTTTGTACAGCTCTGATGTTCCACCTTTTGAAAAAGCCATTAATGAGAAATTGGTATTAATATCAGAACACAATGAAAGCCGTTCTGCAGCTTTGTTCTCTTTTTGAGTTTTCTTGTGCTGACTCCGAGTGCCTTTAGTTCCTCTCAACACTTGTCATTACAGATCTATGTGTAAATGTTCGCTGCAGCTGCTTTGAGGCTGTGTACTGTTTTTTACTGTATCTTTGGCCCGTACATGAGTAGGACAAGCTCAGATTAAGGCCCACGGATATGCAAGTGTGCAAACACAAAATTAGCTTCAAGCTTCTGGCACAAATATCAAATACAAAAAAGAAATAAAAACATATTTATGTATACTCTCATCAATATATAGGATGGTGTAGTTTGGTTATACATAACAGAGGTCATTAAATTATTCCTTTTTGAATAATGTATCTGCTGTGCCAATCTGTGAAATCTTTTTTTTTTTAGTCACGATTTGTGCTTTAAGGGTTTACGATGGTTATTATATCCCCGAAAAGACAATGATCTTATGGAATCGTCATCGCATGCGCTTTGTCCGCCGCACATCCTTCATGTTGACGTGGTAACTCAAAATCTATTGCATTGATCATTTTCATATTTTATACCCACGTAGACCTTAGTGCGAGGAAGAACGCGGAGTGATTTCGGGAAAGGTTGGATTTAGATTTCCAACACATGGGGGAATTTATCTCTAGGTTTTCAGGTAATTTTTTTCCCCCCATGATTTAGTCCAAATTTGGTGCCTTTGAATTTCCTTCAGGAGATGTATGTTGTGTGTATAATATTTTACTCAAATCGTTAAAATTTTATTCACTATGAAAAATACTGTGACCTTAATTTCACATATAATTTGAGAAGTTCATGGGAATTTGGCAGTCAACTTTATTGTCATTTTACCACGTGCAAGACATTTGCAGAAACTGAAATGATGTTTACCTACATCTATGGTGCAAAAATTCAAATAAGATAAAAATATGTACAAACTTGTGCATTTTGCTTGTACAGCAATTTAATTTCACAGTGTTTTTTGTAAAAAAAAAAAAAAAAAGCCTCCCTAACTTGAGTTAAATATGAAATATTAATTTAAATATTATACAAACAAGACAGATTTCCTTGAATCAATTCATATGAATTAAATTTGCACTAAGTAGGATCAATCATGGAGAAAATAGGGCGCAAAAACTAAGGTAAAGCTCCCACTACTGTCATTAATATACAACTTATCTTTCCTAAATCAATCCAGTTCTTCCTCGCACTAAGGTCTATGGTTGTAAAAGGTTTGAAAATAATCAATGAAATAGTTTGAGGTATGTCTGGAAAACAGTGTTTTTTCGTAAAAAAAAAAAGCTCCCCCTTGTGATTAAAATGGGAACATTTAGGTCCTGATTTACTAAGATTCCAAAATAACGAGTGCTGAATTGCGTTAGCAGTTTTCCAGCTTGCAGGTTTGGTTCACGTTTAGTGCAGGTAAGAATAATTGCGCGAATAACGACAGCAGGAAACATGCTGTGGGCGGAATACTCAAATAAGATTTTGCGTGTGTTAACGGCTTCCAGAGTTTGGAGGGAGAGAGGCAGAGGGACCCGCAAGTGCACAATGAAATTTAATGCCATGTAACTGGTGGTGTCAGTGGAAGAGGCAAATAAACATAATGTTAAACTACAGCATATAAATCTGTCTGTAACAAAAGGCAACAGGATATGGGACTTGCAAAAATTCAATGCTGCGTGTAAAACAAGAATAACAATAAATGAATTGAAGAGAAGATGGTAATATATATGAAGAAGAACAAAGGAAAAAATAGCTTGTAATAATACCTTTGTTAATAAATTAGGTGGGGGGGCGGGGGAAGACACTCTGACCACTATTGAGCAGCAGGTGTAGCTCACTGTCTGCAATGACCAGACGCTCGCAATAAGAGGCAGGCGATAAGATGTTGTGCAAATAATGGTCCAAAGAACGGAACTGTCTTTTCAACATGCCAAACTGTGTCTCAGTGCACTGCTGTGAAAATGAATACCTTCCTTTCAACGTATTAAATGCAGACGCAATCACAAGCACCGCAGTTTTTTACAGGCTTAGTAAAGCAAATTGCGTCTCCTAATTTAACCTATTTTCATCGGCTCCTCCAAGTATTTTGTGCCCTCAGGCAGAAATGCCCAAAATGCATATTCATTAAGGCAAACGTACTAAATAGATTACTAAATAGTTATTTTGCACGTTTGGCAGGCGTAAACCTCATTGCTGACTGTTAATAGATCAGCTTGCTCATTTAAGTGAGTATGCTATCCACTTCGAACCCATTTTTTACACAAGCAAACCTTTAGTAGATCAGACCATTTTAGTATAATACCATATATACAAGATAGATCTCCTTAAGTCGATTCATGTGCACCACATTCGCACTCAATCTGACCAACATTTGATGCAAATCTAGTCTCTTCCAGTTCTTCCTCGCACAAAATTCTATGTGGGTTTTAAATTTGAAAATGATCGAAGAGATAGTTTTTGAGTCATCCCGTTCACACGCAGGATCTGCTGCAGCGGCTATAACTATTCCATAATATCCCCGACTGTTCGTGGATTTAAAAACAACCCAGCATTGAAAAACAACAGATTATTAATCTGTTATACAGGCTTTTATTTCTTCTTATTTGGATTATTAAATGCATGAAAACGTATGATGCAGACTGATGTTTGCATAAACAGAACCGCAGCCGGACTCTTCGTAATTAACGGTTTTATTCGAAAGGTCCTCTGATTTCTTTCGTCAGTGTTGCCACTCCATGAAACAGTCTTCCCAAAGACATCAAACATAACAGTTCCTCTTAAAAACACATTTTATTTTACAAGTATCCTTCTATTGGGTGTTTATTCATTTATACTGTACAAACACTCCTTTTTAAGGTTAAATTTTAAAATTGGACCCACAAATGTCTGTATGTTGCAAGGGGTATCCTGAAGGCTGCAGATGACCTGGTAAATATGTGTGTGGCGATGGCTGACATAACACAAAAAGCGACAGAATACAAACCCATTTAGACATAATATGATGTGAAGACCCTGACATTGTTAATTATTACAGTTGTTTGCCAGTTATTTTATTTCTCCCCGTTCAGATTTCACTATATGAAAAATCATTGATATTTAACGGTATACATATCATATTAATACGTAAAAGTGACCATTGATTTTTAGTTTAGAATAAGCATTTCAAATTTTTTGACTCTAAGACATGCACAGAAATAACTGGAGGCACGAACATTGTCACAATTTCATCTTTATAATCAAGACAAAAGAACAATGGACTTCACCTGAACCACATCTTATCTGGAAAAATCCTACACCATACAGAACCATCATATAATATTGATGGGATTATGATAGCAGCTTTGTGATAAAACTGCCACTAAACTATATCTAAAGATGAGCTGACATTACAGCTGACATTTTTAGCTTTGACCTTTTTAACTTGTTCTGATTCTTCTTCTGTCATTCTCCCTTGCACACACATATGCACACATATACACACACTCACAATCTGTAAGATAATGCCTGCCAGAGCCCGGCAGGCTGCATAACTCCTCACCGTCTGACACTATAATGTCAAATCTGACTGAGTCTTCATTAATTCCCCATCCCAGAATCAATGGATGTAACGGATCAGGTACTTTCTTCTCTCTCTCTCTCTCTCTCTCTCTCTCTCTCTCTCTCTCTCTCTCTCTCTCTCTCTCTCTCTCTCTCTCTCTCTCTCTCTCTCGCTCTCTTTCTCTCTCTCTCTCTCTTTCTCTGCAGTCCAACCTCAAGGGAAGATATAGGGAGCAATGAAAATTCATCATTTTGCAAGAAAAATGTCTCCAGAAAATACTTTCATGTATGTGTGGGTTTTATTTAATGAGGTGTGTATTTGAGAACAGTATCTTTCAATAAACACGTGTGTACAAAAATCGAACATGTGCATTTCAACAAAGAACTGACACACAGGAATGTTACATTAGTCTGTAGCACGCTGGTATGACCTCCTTCTGTTGAGTTCAGTATGAACTAGAGGCACAACTAAAACTTTCTTTTTCCACACATTGCAAGTTGTGCATTTAAATTTAGTTTGACCCGTCAACAGAAACTGGGGCAGCAGCATATGGGTTTGTGTTGGATCAGAGAAGCTACTCTGGGAGGAGAGGTGATGAGGTCATGTTTGGGAAACCGCCAAAGGCTGTACCCCCATGCGGTTGCTCAAATGGCATACTTCCATAATTAATCTTGTAAGTACCATATGAGTACAAAAGAGTTATTGTATATCATATTGTATATGAGTACAGTCACACCAACTAGAATATCTAATTGTAGAACTCACCGATACTCATCGAGTGCAACGGACTACATCGATCTGTAGTCCGGTTTGGAGCCCCCCCCCCATGGATCAGAATACATGATCTGCGGACCACTGGCAAAATAAACAAATCAAAAAAGGTTCACACAATAAAATGGCTTTATGATGAGAGTTTTGGACGAAAATGATGAAAAGTGGACGTCTTCACTACCAGCTAACCTACAGATGCTAAAAAATAATGAGGTCCCAGTGATTTTTGCACTAGAACCACTTGATTTGAAATCCAAAGTCAAGGTCGCTAACTAGTACACCATAGGACCTGCATAGCAGGAAGTTCAGTAAACCATTTCATCGTTATGAGTCACGCAGTGTTCCGTCTCGAAATGACCCCAAAAAAAGTGAAAAGTTAAGTTCTGAATCCTGAAACAAGTGGTCACAATTTTTGTCAAGTAACAGCAGGGGAGGGGTTTCATAGACTTTGTGTAAATGGTGGCCAAGGAGATTATGGTTACCGCTGAAATAAAGTTCTGAAAAGATGTAAAAGTTATTTTTATTGTGCATAGAATGGGTAAAGCATTACTGATGAGGGGAAAAAATTAATTTAAGATTGTATAGTACAGCTGCAACATAAATGTTTTTTTCAAAATGTGAAAATTCTGCAAACTTATGAATTGTTTTTTAATGCACTGTAAAACACACAGGACCAATCAAAAGTTTGTAAATTTTGTCTAGAACTCTACATCGGATATAAATACTACATGTAGAAAATTAAAGTGTGCGCATGTGTGTGTGTCTGTGTGTGCGTGTGTGTGTGTCTGTGTGTAAGTGTGAATCCAGGGTGACATTTCTACAAACAGTTTTGCGGCCATTAACCCCACCCAGACACTTTGGATTAAAGTCACCGGTTGGAGATGAGAAAATAATTCTGGTATGTGGCTATTTTCTCAGACCTATAGACAGAAAGTCATTTAGTTTTGGGTTCAGACTTTTGACGCTCCGATTTTAGTTTTTTTTCTTCCATCAAGTCCTGATTTTGGCAGTTTGCATTTACACGATCCTTTTTTGTCATGGTAATAACCCGAAAATGATATGCTATTAAAATGATTTACCAAAGCCTTTCCCCTGCATTTCAAATGTGCAGGGTTCTTTTTAAGTCCATTTGTCAAACATTTTCATTGCTACTCATGTATTGATTTAAAAGCTTTTGCAGTATATTTATCCTTCATCCAGTGGCTGAAAGCAACAGAGTAATAGCATTTTGCCAACAGTTGTTACTTATATACCTCAACTAACATCTAGAGAAATGGCTTACCTTATTAACTACGCCTATGCTGTCATCACCGACAGCAAGGGTACATCCCCAAAGAGTCCCCAATCCCCTTCATTGCACAAGTATCCCCCAGATAGAACTCAAAAAAATTTGGACCAACCAATGTGTGCTAAGCAAGTGTTTGTCTCCAACATCAGGAATGTGTTCGGTTCTTGAGAATCTCTAGGTTCTACGCAACCTAGGGGTATAATGAACATAAACCACAAGACTGCTTAGTAGAGCATGACTTTTCGTTACTGCATGTCCTCTCGTTCTTGTTTGTCTTGTTTTGTCTTTCATATCACACTCCCCCCTCTTTCATGAAATTAGTTCCAAATAAAACATAATAGGCTTGTTTGCCAAAGAGGGCTGGTGTAACATGCACTCACTCAGACGCAAAGAAACAACATGTATCTGCTGCAAGATCAAACTGCATGTATTTTTTTATGAACGGCCTTACCAGCCTTGGCATAAACCGTTGATATACATGCACACAAATTAAAAAAAAAAAAAGTTCATGAGATCTTTACAATAAATCGTTTTTTTCATAAAATGATGTTCACAAGATAGTCCTCATCGGGCTGATTATGAGGGATCAAATTTGGACTAATTTGGACCAATAGTTGGGAAGCTATTTACAAAAATGTGTTTATTTGTATAAAGCTCCGCATAGTAAGTAAAATATGAGATATTAAAGTGAAATACTATGTCTATATGATAGAACTTCTCGAGTCAATTTATGTGCATCAATTGTGAACTAAATCGAAAAAACGGTTGAAAAATGAAGGCACGAAAACTTTTGAGATAAAGCTCTCCCTAGTGTTGGTAATATATATACTGTCAACAAAATCAACCCAGTTCTTCTTTGCCCTAAGATCTATATCATTATCAAATCTGAAAATGATCAATGGAATTGTTTTTGAGTTATCGCGCTAACATGAAGGTTCTGCGATGGACAACAAAGCGACTGGCGTTGACCATAATATCCATAATATCCCCAACATTCTGGGAATATTATTTATTTCATATTTTGTTCTAGATTTCTCTCCCGTAATCATCGAAGTCTTTGTCAGTATTTTTACAAAGTCCAAAAAACTGCACTCCTTCCGCCATGTAGAAACACTGACTTTTCTGGGATATAATTATAAGGAAAACATTAGGATGTATGGAAGAAAAAAACGAGATGCAAGATTAACCATTAAATTCAAATGGTAGCGCCTTTTTCAAATGTGTCAGTCTATTCAAATATGCCAAGAATGAATCCCTTTAAGGCAATTTTATCTTTACATCATAATGTTTTTTGGCAAATTGCACAACCTGCTCTGTGAATCTTAAGGATCTGTCTTTTGGTGTCATCTTCATCTAATATGTGTTTCTTCCTCTATTTTTCACAGGATTATGAACTGAGCACGTGAGCAGACGGGTCGTTATCTTGAAGTTTAATAAATCCAGGCTGCTATTTAACCATCAAAGCCCTATTAGCTCCTGTCTACATCTCAGTGTCTGATTTATCTGTTACCTCCATCATGTCACTGTGCATCTGTAACTGACGATAAGACATGATAATCTAGTATTAAGTCTTTTTTTTTTTTCCCACTGCACCCTCTTTTCAACTCCTCCTTCTTTTCGCTTTCTTTGCAGGAGTCGAGTCGGAGCGGAGCGAGGCAGCAGGACCTTGTACTTACCACTCATAATGGAGGGGGAGAGACGTAAAGATGATCTTTCATGCAAACCCACTGTTTTTCAAGAGACTCAATCAATGTGTAATTACCATGGATGGCCTCCATGAACAACAATGTCAAGAGCCCTCTCAAGGTTATCCACCTAATTGTGTTATTTATAAATATGAAATGGTTGTAAATGCAGTTGCCATAAGAAATGGGCTTCGCAGCAATGAACACAATATATTTCCAGTTTGAGAAGTGATATCCGTGAGGAGTGGTCGATGGGCTAAGAGCTTTTCTGACATGCCGATAATACGGATTCATACTTGAATGCGACTCTCAGACAAAAAAAGAACCCTGAATTCAAGGATTGAAACCTTGGAGATATCAATAGTTCTGAAAAAGGGGTTGGTTTGTTAAATACCAGGAGAAACCCACAATCCATGACTTTTATTTAGCTTTCATAGAGACAGAACTATTTCTAATGTGAGGTAAATTGGTTGTACAAAAGTTATGTAGTTGCGACAAGAGCTAAGAGTCTGAAGGTTACATTCAGTTGCCAATAATCATGTAATGCTCATATTTTATTCTTATTGTGTTTTGGTAATCATTGAGAAGAAAAAAAAAGATGAAGATCGAATGTCAAAGACAATTATACACTGCAGTTCTCTGGATTTACAGAACTGCGTGTGGCCACATGTGTGCAATTACTGGAAGCCAGGGTTCAGAGTCTAAAGCCAGGCATATACAATATCAGGGGTTCTTAAACTATGGTGCGTCTACCACTGGGGGTACAGGCTTCCTCTATTGGTACGGGGAGGAATCTCTGAAATTGCCTACTTTTCCAAGTTTAGTTTAAACAAGTATGTTGCAAGAGTGCATGGCCCCTTTAATATAACCTGTGTGTCTGTATGAGGGGTGGTCGAGCGAGCGAGCGGTGCTGAGGCATGAGTGACAGTGGCAGGAAAAAGACAGCGTTAGCAAAGAGTTTGGAGCAACTATGTGTTTTTGTATGTGTACAGCAGGGCACAGTGGTCTGAAATAAAGGCTGCAGCTTCCAAGAGAGCCTGGAGTCTCCGGTTTGGTGTTTTACTGCTGCTGGTCAAGAGTAAAGGGGTTTGTCCTGAAGGAGAAACTTCAGCCCTGTAGTAAATAAACAAACATAACCCCTGTTCCCCGACCACGGTTTAGAACCCGAACAGGAAAAGGTAAAAAACACGTATAATACAATCGAAATACTATGATGAATGAAATGAAAATATTGTAAGCATGAGATAAGTTAAATGGGCTTTAAAATAAGTTTAGTTTTTCCTGTAGTGTTTTTGTTCAGACATCCATCTGCCTGCTACGTAGTTGGGTTGTGGCCCGCGCGCCAAGCTGTTGCAAACTAAAATGAGGACAAGAAGACACTAAAAGGAGGAAGCTAAAATTACGAGTGGTTTAATAACAATGCAATGGTAGCTTCAAACGGTAACTTTTAGAAAGAGAAGTGTGGGTCAGGAGGACAATATTATAAGCATTGTTGTAGAAACTGCAGTGGAATGCTGCTGTGAACACAGCAGCATCCCTGAATCTAAGGCATCAACTGGCGAAAAACAGTAAGGAGATATGACTCAGGATACATCACTTTGAAATGTGCATTTATAGGGACATAAAGTTGTTATTGTTAATGTTCTCACCTGCTCTGTGTGCTTACTGTATGTGTGCGTACTGTATGTGTGCGTACTGTATGTGTGTGAAGGGCTGTCCCTTACATTATAATTATATGAAAGAGTTTAAGTGCCATTCCTGGTGCTACTCTTTCGCACTTTGTGTGGTTGTGGCTGACTAGTCTACAATAAATAATATTCTTATTGGGAATATATTTTCTTCCTGTCTGAACTATGTTTAGTTGAATAGGGTAACCTACTTGTACTTATGAATTTTTACATGGGTCATAATAGTGGTACTTGGAGAGCCTGATATTTTCTGAGGTGGTACGCAGTTTAAAAAGTTTGAGAATCACTGTTCTATATGATTTGAGCCTGATTCACACTCGCAAATGAGCCTCAGGACTACCGGCCGTCTGACGGTGTCAGTCCTTTGTCGAGCAGTTTACGTGGGGTGCCCCCAAGCAGCCCCCTAGAGGTGTCAGATGATCGAAAGGTTTTCTGGCATCTTCGAAATTTTGGCAGTCTCGAATCGATTGGCTGACGTCAGCTCCTTCTTTTCTCACTGCGCCTGCGAGAAGAGGCGGAGTGTTTGAGTTGCCAGGGTGACAAAACGGGTGGTAATATTACAAATAATAAGTAATAAGAAGTCATAATGTAGAAAGTGCAGTTTGTGTCTAATATGAAAAGTCGAATAAGAGAAGTTTGTAGCTGTCAGCGGTGCTTGCTATAAAATTAACACACTGTCCAAGGCGTTTAGTCACATACAAGTCCCGATGCGCCAGCAAAAAAGAAGTTTCAGCACATAAGATGGCAAAAAATAATCAAGAAAGCTCAAATCTGTCATGTTAGCATGTTGCTATCAAACAATCTTGTTTTCTGCCTTGGCGCTTTCAAACTTTATTGACAATTATAAATAGCGACAACAGGCTGCAGAAGCCGGCAGGGTCATACAGTGTGAGTTGAAATTAAACAGCCACCACTCTAAAGTTGAACAGTGTAAGACTTGCTTTACTCAACTCAAGGATATTTCAACATGTAGACTGGGAATAAGCCAACACCCTTTCGAGAAGAGGACAATAAAAAGCTGCGCCGCCAAGAGTCGCTTTTCAGTCAAAAATATCACTATTAACATTGTAAACATCAATAAAAACATTATTAAAATCCCTATAAATGCGTCTTAGTTTAGGGCCATGAACAGTTCATATCTCAGTCTGATATATTTAACATTTTAAAATTACTGTAAACAGCTGCACAAAAATATTCAATCCCAGAAAAAAATCAGAATTGAGCATCAAGGCTGGCAGTGTGAGTGCAGCCAAAGTGGCCCAAAGGTGAGAGAAGAGAACATGTCACTTATCACCAGGAATGGTAGCTATTTTTAGTACGTGGTGGAAGGAGAGCAGCTTTCTATACTTTCTGAAAATGTTGGGGAGCGATGGTTACGGGAGAGAAAACTAGAGCAAAAGATAAAAGTAAAAGTCGGGGATATTAAGGAATCATCGTCGCCTCCTTTGTGTTAACGCGATAATTCAAATTCTACTTCATCGATCATTTTAAATGTTATACCCACATAGACTTTAGTGTGAGAAAGAACTGGAATGATTTGGGGAAGGGTAGGTTCTATATTTCTGACAATATGGGGAGTTTCATTTACCAGAAAAGTTAGGTCATAATTTCACAACCATTATCCAATTCCGTCCACATTTGGTGGAAACAAATCAACTCAAAAAGGTCTATCTTGTATACATTTGGTTTTACTTCAATAGTTTATTTATATATTTTACTCACATGGGGGAGCTTTGTTAAGTAGAACACTGTTTTCCATACCTAACGTCCTAACCATCGGTCCGAATTAGTTAAAATTTGATGCATATGAATCCACACAAGTAGATCTATCATCTAAACATCTTATTTTTGTCTAAATGTTCATGTTTCACTCAGTAATTAAAACCCACTGTGGACATGAGATATGAATCAACTCGAGGCGAGGAGATTTATCATGTATATATCTTATTTTAGTCATATTTATTCATATTTCAGCTCTTTATGAAAAACATTGTTTTTTGGACTTAACTTGACAGTTTATTTGAGAAGCTCCTTCGGGGGCATTGCTGGAACAGTGCAGGGGATTAGAGGCTTTTATGGGGATATACCCTTGCTGTCAAGGATGACAGCGAAAATTTTTGTCCAATGAAAAAAGGCAAAAGATGACGTGACGTTTGTGGTCAAATGTTGTGGACGTCCTTTCTGGTATGTGCACTGTGCAAAGTGTACACTGTTGAAATTCATGTAACACAAGTATACTTAAGTATACATACATTTAGAATGCCAGAAAAAGTACACAGAAGTATGTAATTTGAGATACAGCATTGGTCGTTGGATGACCACCCCTCTCACTGTGTATGAGAAGTGACGCCAAACCATTCAACAAAAGGATCTGAATATCGTATTTTCAAATTGTCCAACGTTGGACAAAACAGGCACACAACTGTCACATGGTGGTGGGAATAAGGGGGGTTATATCAAGGCACAGCAGTGAAATTCCAACATGGACTACAGACCCTCTCTTCTCATTTCTTAGTTTTTAAGTCCTTTGTAGGTTTCCTCCCCTCCTCTCCATCTGTCTTAGTCCCTTCCCCCCTGAGAGACAGGCAGAGGAGGCATAGACCAGGCATCGTTAAAGAATGCAGTTAACAAACCGTGAATCCTTTGATCGCTGACTTGATAAAGAAAACTTTTTAGAGTCCTGTCATAGTTTGTGTACACCAGTTTTGTATCGCAGGTGGTAAAAGAAAAACCCTTCAGCCAACACCTGTGCATCCTCACTGATAGCTCCTCCAGTTTTCCTCCTCTCTCTGTCTCTTTCTCTCTCCCACTCTGATCCTCTCTCCTCTGTAAGACAGGCAGGAGTGCAGAGAGAAGAGAGTGGTTGAGGAGAGACCTTAGTGCCAAGGAAAAGCTTAACAGTGTACATATTTGGGAATATTTTGGATTGTACTGAGATGTCAAAGGTGAGTCTAGGGATACTAAACAGGATTTTAATTTATACGAACATTTGAGAAAAACCATCCTGATCATGTATCAGTGAGAGTGATGAATCTTTAAAACAGTCAAAACCTCCAAATCACAGGCAGCAGATAAAATTACTTCGCTCAACATTTATAAAATGGTATAAACATTTAAAATAATGAAAATAGTCTGTAAAGACTATTAAATCTTTGTCTGCAATTTGTATTCAAATAATTCCTCTGTATCTACACTCTGTGTGACAATATCAGAACATTCTGTTCCACATCCGCCATTTATGGGCCTTCCTATTCATGTGTGTATCTAAAACTACACTGTTTTGGATTTTCTGACAAAAATTGAACATTACTAAAGCAAGATCTAATCAAATTAAAATTATATTTACTGAACAAAAAGGTTTGTCTAATACCCACTGGGTTTGCCCCTTTAGAAACTGAACTAAAAAAAATTTTTCAAACTGTATTAAAAACTGGTTCTAGCTCCAGGGACAGAACAATCGGCCCTAATGTATGGAGACATGATTTATTTATTGTTTTTATTCAACAGCACAAGCAAGACAATGATTCCAGGTACAAGAATAATCCCATCTCTGTATTGCTCAATATAAATAAAATAAAAGCCTTGGAGAGTGGCCTGGGGAAAATCTGGACCACACTGAGATGCTGTGGAGGGACTTGAAAACAAACCCTCCAGCGTGGCTAAACCAAAGCAATTATTCAAAGCAGGGTGTTCAAAATCCCCCTTTAGCAATATCAGCTATTGTAAGTGTTTGGCTGCTTTTGGTGCTGCCCAAGGTGGTACAAAAAGCTTTTATGTTCAGGAGGCATGATATTTTAGTTCTCGCAAATGTTTTTGTACTTAAAGACTTACTGTTACTTGTTACCCTTATTGATTAATGGGTCTGAGAGCCTTACTGATAAGGCATAGATTTTAGATATTATTTATGTGGTACCTAATTGTGAATAATAATTTGCTCTGGATCCTTTGCGTTAATACATTAACTGAATAACTATTATATGGATCATTGTTCCTGGTTTTGGGAAAGGTCGGTTACATATTTCTACCACTAGGGAAAGCTTTATCTCCGCCAGTTTCGTGCCATAATTTTTCAAATGTTGGTGTGATTTAGTCCCAATAGGTGAGTATGAATTGACTGGAGGACCCCTGTCTTATAATTATCATATTTGTTTCCAGTGGTCTAAAATATGGACCACTGGAGTGGTCCATATTTTACTAACTAGGGGGAGCTTCTTTACACAGTTTATTGAACATAACTTCCTAAACCCCTGTTTCAGTTTAGACAAAATGTTCCTCATATGAAAAACTTTAAGGATGTCACACTTGTATTTGTCATGTTTTACTGTAATTTATCAAATTTTACAAATTAGTCGGACTTTTTTTGCAAAAATAACTCAGTTTGGGACCGTTACATCCCCACCATATGTGTAATTATGTCCGAATTGGCTCATATGAATCTACACAAGAAGATCTTATTATATCATTTCACTGTAATAGGTCATACTTTACTAACTGAGAGTAGCTTTTTGTGGAAAATAGTTTCTCATCATTAACTTCTGAGCTGTTAAAAATTAGAGCTAAAAAATGAATTGAAAAATTTTCTGAAATTTTTCCTGATTTCAGAAAAATTAACTGTACTTATCTTCATTATTGAGTCACTAAGAGATCTTGTCTTAGAGCATATTGCTAATTTCATAGAAATAGTTAGGTTTAGTCTATATGGACTGTTTTAGATAACTAATGAGTCACATTTAGTTTGAGGATCTCTATCCTGCCTGACAAATTTAATGTGCAACACAGGGGATCTGTGACTATTTGGGGATATACTCTTCCTTTCAGGTATGACAGGCCTAGTAAGCATGGCTATCTAGGGGTCTTTCACAAAGGGTTGAAATTGTGATGATCGATGGCTGGGTCATAGCGGTTCTTGTTGGGTGGTCCTGGTCTGCAGTAGTTAGTACCGACCAAAGTAGTCTAAGCAAGGCCAAATGTAGGACAGGTAACAGAGTTGCAAGTACCATTGGTCATTTACATGTGCGTGCACAGGTCAGGGTGTCCATGCTGACCACCTACAATGGACACAACCACACCAGATGTGGACCATTGCTTGCAGTGAAATGGCCTCCAAATTCTCAATCTAATCCAGGATCGGTGGGATGTGCTGGACAAACTAGTTTGATCCATGGGGGGGTCCTCCTCACAACCTAAACAATCTCCTGATAACTTATTGGTACCAGATTCCACAGCACACAATCAGAGGAATGGTGGAGTCTGGGAGCCAAGAAGGACCTACAGAATATAAGCCAGGTGGTTATAATCTTCTGGCTGATCGGTGCATTTACTGTCAGCTTTATAAGGTAATGGGTTGCTTGCTAGGAGATGAGAGGGGGTGAGGGGAGACGATTGCAGAAGCTACCTAAACAGAAATGACAGGATAATCAGGGATAAGGACTGAAAAATAAAAATAAAATGAACAACACTAAGGAGTGAGTAAAATATTAACTATTAAACTATTAGTAAACTATGGTTTTTACAATATAGAGCATCTAGTCTCATTTATACGCACCAAATTTGGTTAAATCGTAACAACTTCGGCAATTATATCTGCTAAATCTCCCCCCTTAGTGTCTGTATATGATATCTACAGGATAGACCTCCTCAAGCTGGTTCATGTTTACCGTATTTAGACTAAATTGGCTGAAAAATAAAAAGTTTGGAGATAACGCCCCCCAGTGTCAGAAATATACAGCTGACCTTTCCCAAAATCAATCCAGTTCTTCCACGCTCTAAAATTTATCTGGGTATAAAACTTGAAAATGATAAATTAAATAGTTTTTGAGCTATCGCATTATTACGAAGGATCTTCAGCGGACAGTGCAATAATGATTACTTGATATCTTCAACTTGTTGGCGATGTAATGATTACCCTGAATCCATTATCCTTTACATTCCATCATTCCTTCTTTTACCAATTATCCTCCTTCCCTAAAAATGACTCTCATTCATAACTATGAGCCTTTACAGACTCAGTCTCAGTGAATTACCCTCTTCTCCTCCCCACACAGTTACTTCAACACATCACACGTCCCACAACCTCCACCCCTACCACCAACAACAACCAAAGCCCCACCGAGAACAATTCCACCTCCAAGCCTATAAGAGGGGACTTAGTGTGGGTTCAGGTGGACAAACAGCTCCCCTTTGCTCTGCTGGTCAGTAGAGGATAAAATTAGCCTGCGGTAGATAATCTATGGTGTATGGTCACTCCAGACAACCACGCATCAGTACTTGGCCAGCACTTCACCCTCAACACCGACAGACAAACTTCAGTCCCTCCCTTTTCACATCCGCAGGCTCTTGGCCAACGGTCCCTCCAACTCCCCTCACGTCCATTCTGCCTCTTTGCCCCCAGAGTTAGAGCTGTTTAACCCTCCACATGGAGCAGAAAAGCAGTGGCCAGGGGTCAGCGAGTAACCACTTTGTATTAAGTTAGAGATTCTTGCTGTTTAAATCAAGCCTGTTTTGTATTCTGAGGAGCTTCTTACTGTCACACTGCAGGACTGGGGCCACTGCATGACAGCTCCAAACACTCTTCTTGCCAGAGGATACTGCATTCACTCCCTTCTTACAATGTTGGCATTTTATATTTCCTTGCAGATTTCTGTCATTTCAGACATTTTAAAACAAGTTCCTTAATGGTTCACGTGAGAACCATTTTGTACCCGTTTCCTATAGAATGAAGTTATGGGACCGAAACTTGAAACCGCCATGCGATGAACGCAGCATTAAGCTCCCCTCTTCTGCATATCATTACTACAGCAGTTAAAGCCAAAAACAGCCTCGGCATCCAATCTCGTCCAATCCCCAAAACACGGGCCCGTCTTTCATGAGGATCCCTGCCAGAAATCTCCAAAGTTAACGGCTCAATTATCAAGAGTGTCTATTAAAAGGGACATAAAAGACGGGCGAGTATGATTCACCACTGCATCAGACACATAAAAGGACTGAGATGTGAAGGAAGAGGTGTAAACTCCCGTCTTGGAGCAAAGGAGGAGAATTATACCTAATTTAAATGGAAAAGATAAGAGCTAGTTAGAATTTATTTGCTCCGGATTGAGCCAAAAAAAAGAGAGTGGAGTCTGGAGTTTGTTCTAGCAAGGTGGGAGGTAAACCATCATTTGTTACCTTCTCAGAATATTAGCTTCCCTGTGCTGCTGATTGATTGAGGAATTCCAAATGGCACACACACAAAAATATCATTTAAAAGATATTTCCTGCCAACATTCTGTTCTCCCTCAGCATTGTAATTATGGCTGAAGACAGAGGATGGTGTTTAATATGCTGGCTCAAAGACAAACACTGCCATCGATAAAGTCAGACAGGATGAGCATGGTGGTAAATATCAGATGTTGATGTTTTCAGGAGACATCACAATAAAGACAACATTTATAACAGAACGTTCTCTGGATATGTCAGGGCCATCCTCTGGAGCGTTGAAAGCCGGTACCTCTTTAAAAGCCATATCGGACGGAGGCTGCAGTTATGTTTCGGCCATCAGAACACAGGGTCGGGCGATCCTCGCTGCGAAGAAGAATACCTTGAAGAGCTAACTTCAGTAACGGACAGGATGGTGGTTTAAAGAATTACTTATTACCTGTGAAAGATCTTTCCATTTTCATATCAAATCAATCCTTTTAACAAAAAGACATGCTCCGTTAAGTCTTTCTGCTTTCTCTAAAACTGACAAAGAATTGAGACCAACAGGTCTCATTTAAAATACCTTGTATTTTCTTTGGAAACCTTGACAAGCCCCTCTTGAGTCGTGTATATTTAAATGCAATATAGCTTGTTTTTTATTCAGACATCGACTATAAAGTGATTAATTCAGTACATATCAGACATGTGTGCTTTTGCAGAGATGCTAACAAGCAATGGGATCAATCAGAGTAGAGCTCCCACTTCACAGCACTCCTCTGAAGTACCTCCTGAAAAGAATGTGGCTGCTGTATTGTTTTATTAGAAAGAGGAAAAAATATGTCATGTGCAAATAAAAGCATAGCTGGATAATTCACATATCTGGCAATGCCGAAAATATAAAATTGGTCTTGTAACTCAAGCTTCCTGTCTAGATAACACTTGTAAGTTGCTAAGTAACCATCTAAGTACCACATTTTTTGCAATTTGTGGTTGTTACTCTCAGTTCTTACCAAATTCCATGAAAAAAATGACCGTTCATATTTTAAAAAAAAGATAACTTCATTGATGGACATAAAATATCTGATTCAAACAAGTTCCTCATGGTTCTGACTGACCCACTGATCATATGGTAGAATGTGAGTTGATGTTTTTTGAGTATATCTGTAGCGATTGGTTTAACTATTGAATCATCATCAAGTGACGTTACATCTGTGATTAAAAAACATTATTGTTACAGAGAAAACCGTGTTTTGTTGGGTTTTTTTTTTAAAAAAAAGCACCCCTATAGTTAGTAAAATATTAACTATATAGAAAAACTATGGTAATTACACTATAGAGCATCTAGCCTCATTCATACACACCAAATTTGGACTAAATCGTAAAAATGATTAGGTAATTGTGTCGGATAAATCTCCCCCCCTAGTATCTAGTATATGATATCTACGGGATAGACCTCCTCAAGTTGGTTGATCTGTACCGTATTCGGACTAAATTGGCTGAGAAATCATGGCCCGAAAACTTTTGGAGTTAAAGCTTCCCCAGGTGTCTGAAATTTTCATCCAACCTTTCCCAAATCATTACAGTTATTCCTCACTCTGAGGTCTATGTGGGTAAAACATCTTAAAATGATTCATGAAATACAGTTTGAGTTATCCCATTAACACTGACAAAATCTGCGGCGGTGAACGCGGCGAGGATGAGTCCACAACGATCCCAACTGTTTTGGGATATAATACATTTTCTTACTCAAAGAAATTAATGGACATTAAAAGCAAATACACTTCGCACATAGGTGCATGATGGGATTTAATTTAGCTGTCACTGCAACACTGCACGGAGATTTAGGCAATTACTTGTTTAGAAAGAAAAGACTGTATTTCACACTTCATCACTGGTTATACTCTGTATGAGTCAACATACAGAGTATAACCAGATGAACTCTGGTCTTATAATAATAATAATAATAATACATTTAATTTATAATGCACTTTACATTTGGATCAAATCTCAAAGTGCTAAATCTTCTACACCACTCATTAAAATAGTTGGAAAGACAATCATTGAATAAAGAAAAACTTTTCAAACCAACGTGTTGAATAAGTGGTCAAACAGTTTCATTCAAGCCCCAGTTAATTTATTGAATGAATTAGTTAACGCTGATCTGCGTTGACCAACTCAAATTAACGGTTCTGAAAGTTTTCTCATCTCCGGGTTGGTCAAGCCAGAACTCAGGGATAAACTCAGAGTTTTTTAAACGCCACTTCTTGAAATACACCCGTGTTCTGAGTTTTAGTTCTATTTAGGTTTGTATGTCAATGTAAGTTAGGGGCTAGGTGCAGATCCGGTCTGGCCCAGAGCAGTGTTGGGTTTGGAGACTTCTTTCTCTTTTGATTGTTTTCACCCAGGCTGCCGTCTCTCGAGGTATTTGTTTGTTGTGAGTATAACTTCATTATATCCTGATTTTTCTGCATATAACTTGCCTAATTTTGATTCGATTTGTCCAAATTTTCCTTTATGAATTGGTTTGGGAAGATCTATCTTGATCTACATTGCAATCCTTGTACAAACACATCACCAAAAATACCTGAAAACACAAGTGCCATGCCAGTAGTGGGTGGTTTCCAGTATCAACAGCCAAAAGGGAGAAAAAACAATAAGTGTTGTTAATATCCACCAATCGAAAGTATCACAGTTCATGAGTTCAGCAGTCAGTAGCAGAAACAAAATGAGACACTCTGACTTAGTTTTTTTTATTCTTCTGTCCGTCCATAGTACTTAGCAAAAATCATAAAAGCCATGCGCAAAGCGGAACAGTTATGTCAATATTTTCACGAGAATTGCATTTTTCCTGTTTACACAGAGACAGAAATATGGTGTTCTCAAACAATTACACTTAGAATCTCCCCTAAAACACCAATGTCATTTAAACAAAAGACCAACCAGCCACATCTCTCCCCACAGTTTCACCATCATTAACCTGAATCAGGTTATGGTGAAGAACCACTCACATGATGATCCAACGTCAGAAAATCCAGACAGTTTTGTCTTTGGCGACCCACAGTAGTCATGCGTGGTCAACTGTATTCTTGAAACCTAACAACTCTCTCCGTATCAAAGAACTTCACTGGAGGTTTAAGTCCAGCAGCTTCAGATTCGAAAATCAAGGTTGCCTTGAACTGAATGAATGAGAACCAACCCGCCACAAAGGTTTATCATTTAATGTGAAAGTCATTGTGGTGTAAACGACCCCTAAGATCACAAAAGCGTTACCCCTTACCCTACATATTTCTGGGTTCAGTTTGCTTATTCAGCATGTTAAATTGAAGAAATAATTACTAGCCATAGAGGTGATACTGTGCTGCAAAAAGATACCAAATTCCGGCATGTAGAACGTTATTAAAGTAGAATATAAATGGTTCGGGTTGGAGTTCATGGCAAAGTCACCTTAGACCAGAAGCAGCCTCCCATTTAGTATCCATAATGATCACTCTTGTTTTAATAGCTTGTTAAAAGAGCTACATTTAAATGTGAACCCAATCTAGTGCTATCTTGGGTCGAACTTTAGACCTGGGTGTTTTTAACACAACCTTAACTGTGTGGTTTGAAAAAAAAAATAGCAGACAGTGATGTTCTGGTTAAAACCAGTGTAGCGAGTGTTTTTGGAGCCTCTAGAACATCTAGATCTTCGGTAAGATAATAAGATTCACTTCCTTTTTTTTTTACTCCTGGTAAGGACACGCACGTAAGTGGAAGTCAGATAACTGAATATATGTTTTCCTTATTAGTCTGATCTGTATTATGTTGTAAACTATACCACTGAACTATTACATATACGGTGGTGTTCTGGGGCATGGTACACTACAGCATTGGAATGAGGGCATATAATGAGAGAATACACTATACAATCTTATTGAGATATTAATCTTTAAAAAAATTACCATGTGTTACCATTGTAGCAACTCGTGCTGTACTTCCCGTGGTGACTTGGTTGCCCCATTTTGTTCACCTTTTTTCTGTTTTTATCGAAAACGACCACAAAAAAAAAAAAATGAATAAATACATTTGAGAAAAAAAAAGATTTGCTACATTTTGTTTTACTTGTTTGTTCAAGACTAAAACAAATCCCCACCACCCCATCTTGTTGAATATTGACAGACACAGTGTTAATCTGAATTCTCCAGTACCTCAGAGTACCTGTTCTTTAATCCCTTCTTTGTTCTCTTTATCTTGCAGGATGTATCTCTGCTTGTCTCAGTACAATAACACCTTCTCCGTGCGTTCCAGGAGCAGCAGCTTAGGACTGAAGGAAGGAACGGGGATCAGATGAGACATATGATAATTAATCACATCTATAATGAGAGATTCCCTTGATTTAATTTCATTCAAGAGTATAACTCGATATCATTCACGGAAACGAGGCTGTTGAGTAAGTGAGAGGGTTGACACTGATCTTCACAATGACCAGGGTGCGAAGAACATGAATGCACAGCAGAGGTTTTATTTTGAAACAGGGGTTGACTGTGAAAATGATGATATTAATCCCCCCACTCTGAGCTGGGCTGTGGAGTTGTGGCCACACATGACCAGTTCCTACCTAAGGTTGCCATGACTCTCCTCCATACCATCAGGAATCACATCATCAAACAACTTTTAGGGGATACATATTTTTTACTTTCGTATTTTAAATCCTCATTCCCATGTCTAATATAATATTCCAGATCAATAAACCCACCCAGTGCAACAACTCAGGTTAGATGGGGTCAGTTCAAGTATCCATTTATGGCCAATATTATCGTTACTGCAGGAATTTTGTTGGAAAGAAAACTTGCCTTGCATTCTTCGGTAACAAATCAAAACTGCCTCGTAGGGCGGAGTACCTCTAGTGACAGAGACAGAAGTCTATGCAGCTTGCTTTATGTTGAAACGTAAAATACTGATCATAAAAAAATTCACCAATAATATGTGACATTCCTGAAGAAGCATAGATAAAAGCCTGCAGGGTGGGATAAGTGCAGAGCTCAGGGATTTCATAAAGGCTACGTTCACACTGCCGGAAAAATGTGGCCAAGGTCCAGTGATGTGTGGTGAAGTTTGTGGCAGGTGAAATACCGACCCTTTCAGAGTCAGACTTACAAATATATGAACCCAATAGAGTAGCTTAAATTCACCATTTCATTGTCAGCTTGCACACTGACTACTGGTGGTGTATACTATCTCATATCAGAATTATCTACACATATATCGGTAAGGTACATATTTAGCCAAAGAAAAATATTAAATTTGTGTTTGCTCAGATGGCTCAATGGCACATATCAGTAGACAAATATTAATATTTATTTTATAAAGTTGTTTTTTACTTTTCATGATTCTTTGCTCTTATGTGATTTTTTCATAGCAGTGTGACCAGCAAAAATCATATCTTTTCCAGTTCTGATTTGGTCCACTTCCTTATGTGGTCCCAAATCAGACATAGGTCGGATTCTTTTCAATGCGACCTCATTCTGAACCATCAGATCCCGCGACTCCAGCCAGCTCTCTTTTCAGGCAAAACATCTCCAATAAACTCTATAAACATCAGTATTTCCACTATAAACATTCACTTTTATCACTGTAAACATCACTATGAACAATATAAACATCACTATAAACGATATAAACATCACTATAAACGATATAAACATCAATAAAACAATACAAACATCAGCATAAACGATATAAACATAACTATAAATGATATAAACATCATTATAAACAATATAAACATCAATATGAACGATATAAACGTCACTATAACCACTCTAAACATCGCTATAAACTCCATAAACATCACTAAAAATGCTATAAACATAAATGTGAACAATGTAAATATTCCTATAAACATCACTATACACACTATAAACTTAAATGTAAACACTGTAAGCATCAGTATAAATCATGACGTCATGTCACATCTGGTTTGTCATCTATGCAGGTAAGTCAGTTGTCAGAAACACTTGTCCATAGATGGTTTCTCTTTGGATTTTTCATTTTTTTCCTTCTTTAATCAGACTATTCCTATTATGTTGTTTTTTTTCTTTCCATTTTAAAGTAGGTTTTATTCAGATGAAGTTCTTGTATAACAGCTTGTGTTTGCCCATCATTTACTGTTTGTCTGTTTTCCTCATAATACCTTTATTTTTATTTCCTCCACCGTGGTAATGTTTTTACATGTTATATATGTTTAGATGTTTTATTTAATGTTTTTGTTTGTCTGTTTGATTGTCAGTAAGATTACAGAAAAACAAATGAACAGATTGGGATGAAATTTTACCCAGAGGTTTAATTAGGCAATTCCTAGAGCTGATGAAAATTTAGTGACGTAATGTCATGACCTCATGATGTGTTGTCATAATTAAGTTTTGTTAACAAGATTACGGAAACCCAGACGTTAGTTTCGGCCTATCCTTGTAATAATATAATAGAAAGCCGCTTGTAGCGGTGCTAGCTTGTGGCTCAGCGCTGTCATGAAACGGTATCAGTTTTGTTTTAGTGAATGCAAACCAAAGATATAACTTTATAATGTTGATCCAAACATCCTCTTTTCACCTGAGCTAATCAGCTCAATAATAATAATAATAATAATATTAATTTTTTTTTTCTCATCTTCATCATACGAAGAAAGGAAAAAAGGGGGTTGGGTTGGAGGTAGGGTCTCTGAGCAGGAAGGGGAAGGTACTAAAGAATGAGGAGAGACAAATTGGTCCAGAATATGTGAAACATACTGAGTAACTCATAAATTAATAGAGAAACTTGCATGAAATTTTCTTTAATACAGCGATGTAATTGATTCTGATCACAATAATGTCTGCCTTGGGTACTGTTGTGCCTCGGCGGAGGACATTTTTTCATTATTCATGCAATGTTAATAATATCATCTCATACTGACTCAGTTTACATAAAACACCTTAGGAGGCATATGATTAAGATCAGGGCTGATTTTGTACGAAAAACTTGGTTATAAGTTCAAACAGTTGAAAATGATTTTACTATATTATATATTATGTCCCCCGCGAACAGCATAAGAAGTAATGGACAGACAGACATGGAATTTAAAGAAGTTTACATTTATGTCTTGACAAAGGATGTGAGTAACGTTTGATGAAATGATGCACAGGGGACGTGCAACAGATTATTGCATTAAATCCTCTTATTTATTAATAACTAATCTTTAACTCAATCCAGTTTTATTACTAATAATTACAATAAAATAACTGAGCACAAACAGTTTGGTGGGAAAGCAAAATCTTGCTTCATGTCGTCTGCTCCTCACTCACTGTAAATCAGACAAACAATCATTCTTTTTTTTATTTTTTCCTCTAGCTGTCTGCATGTATATTTAATGTTTGTGCCAATGTTTGGTAAAAAACATTTCTTGTTAATACACTTTGATCTTACAGCAGATGTATGTGCCTGTGCATGTGACCTGTACCAGGCCCCTTTGAGAAACTAGCCTATTGTGTTTTATTTGGAAATAATACCTATTTAATCAAGGAGGGCGTGACCCACCTTGTGTGAATCACAGAGACGAGACAAGAGACACAAAGAAAAAAGGACAGGCAGTAAGATTAACAGGCAGTGTAGTGGTTTAAGTTCCATGCCTACCATGTCAGCCCAGAACCTAAAGTGTCCCGAGAACCAAACACAGGGCGGTGATGTTGACATCAAACACTGGTTCAGCAGCCACTGGTGGTCCCAATCAACACTGAAGATCAGGTCATAGTAGATACTGATGTTTTGGGTCAGGATCATGCAGCAAGACACAGAACAGTGCACAGGGTCCCCTCCAGAGTCCAGAAGAGGAGGGTTAGTCTAGCCCATCCCCCCAAGCAACAAACAAACACTCATTCAAGGATGGTTTAGTTGGTACATTTATATCCACGAAAAGTCGGGGATATTACGAAAATTATCATCGCCACGTCAGCAGATCCTTCGTGTTAACGCAATAACCCAAGAACTATTTCACCACATACACCTTAGTGAGAGGAAATTGTCTAGCCATAATTTTAGTTCCTAATTTGGTGCCGATCAATCGACTCGAGGAGATCTATCTTGTATAAAGTGTGATTAACTGTTATAGTAATAATAATAAATAATAATACATTTAATTTAGAACGCACTTTACATTATTCATACACACATAACACATAACTTCCTAACTGTTTGTCTGATTTAGTCCTGAATTGCAGATTGAGTGCATATTAATTTACTCAAGGGGACCAATCTTGTATACAAAATATTTTACTCTAAAAGTTCAAATTATACTCAGTATTGGGATTATTTTTTTTTTAAAGAAAAAAACAGTGTTTTTCCAGAGATACATCAAATACTTTTTAAACGATATACCACAATACACCACAGTGCGAGGAAAAACTGAATTGATTTTGGGAAAGATCGGTTGTATATTTCTGACACTAGGTGGAGTTTTTCGGAAATAATTTCAGCAGTTATCAGCATAGGTCAAGTTTTGAATTTTGTTTCAAATTGTCTGAATTATTTATTTCCTGTTCAAAGATAGCGTACATGGACTAATCAAACTAACTACTAATCAAGCAATTCCTAATTATGGGACTTTTCCTAGTCAGAGGAGCGCTAGCAGAATACTGGGTCACTCAAATCATCGGTGGGATGTAAACTAGCTGGGCGGGGAAATTTCTGGCAATCTCTTTGGGCCAATCCTGGCAATTTTGTTGGAGAGATTGCAGCCAAATGCTAAGATTTTGGCATTCAGATTCAGTCTTCTATTAGCATTTAGCTTAGCCCAACTCTATGTTGGTAATGCTGGTTCAAATTTGGCAGGCGGACACAGGCCAATGTACAATTATGCAGCATCTTTCAAACTGGTGTGACCTTGTGTCAAGGCAAGCATACTTAGGCTGACTAGTTTCGTCTGGTCTGTAGGGTCTGGATTAATATACTGGACTGTTCCCCAAGATCATTCTGATCACCTGGGAATACAGATTGAAGTCAAGCAGTGAGGAAAGTCAAACGAAAACTGGCTTAACACCCTGAACCATGACTACACTTTTCACACAAAGTAAGAAGACCCTCCCACCGTCTAGAGATGTCACCTACGATGTTATCTTCGACCACAAGGATCACAAGTGTCTTAACCAAAGCAAAAAAATGAAAAAACATCAATAAAAAAAACAAAAAAACAAATCAACAGCAACAAATCCACTATGAAATGTATTTCAATCAGTGAAGACAAGATGTAGAAAAGATGAAGGATTTATTGCAGAGCGAAAAACACAGACGACCAGCTCGCAATATTGTTATTACCTGGCTATAAAGTCATAACAAAAAAAGTCATATCCAGAGTGAATGCAAATACTGATCTTTGCATTTAATCCATAAAAGACCATAATGGCAATATGCAACTCTGCTTTAAAACCAGAATGACAACGGTTACTGGGATTACATGAAATAAGCTGATATAGACTGAGTAACTACATTTAAAAGTATCTTACTAAAAAAGTCGCCATCTCCAACTAAAACCTCCAACACCATAGTTGAGTATGCAGATGGATCAGCATTAGTTGGGCTGATTTCAGCCACCAAGGAAGCAGTATGCAGGTATGAGGTGGAACATCTGGATTAGTGTTGCAGGATCAACATTCATGCTATAAAATCTGTGTAAAAAAAGTGTAAATATAGCTTATATGGACCTCTAACATCTTACACCTGAAAAAAACTGGCCTGACAAAGACTCAGGAGGTGGATACAGGGTAAACTCCTCCACAAGAGCATCATGGAGAACCTCTTCACTAAGTGCAATGTGGGTTGTACCAAACAGCACAGCTGCAGAGGACAAAGACCTGCACAGGGAGGTGATGCAGTACATTTCCATAATAGAGTTTCAAATGAGGCCATCTATGCCACTGAACTTACAAGGAGAGCAAGGAGCATCTTGAGAGACACCTGACAAAATCTCTGTGTTTAATGTTCTACAGTCTGACAAACAGAGCAATGCAATCCCACACAAATTGACTAAGTAGAGAAACTGTTTTTTCCCAAGAGCGGTGGCCTTCAAAATTATGTCATGGTCCGGTAGGATTTTAGAATCCTAAAACGTACTGGTAGCCAGTGAAGAAATGCCAGAATTGGGGAGATGGGCTCTGGCTTGCGCGAGCCTGTTAAAAGACGAGCAGCGGCATTTGGAACCAACTGTAGACGTGAGAGCGAGGTCTGGCTCACGCCAAAGTAAAGTGCATTACAGTAGTCCAGGCGGGTTGTAATAAAAGCATGAATAAGCTTTACAAAATCATTAAGGGTTAAAAAGGTCTTAACCTTAGATAAAAGCCTCAACTGATAAAAACAGGAATTAACCACAGAGTTTATCTGTATATCAAGTTTAAAATCACGGTCCATTTTGACGCCAAGGTTTGAATCAGTAGAATTTAAAAAACGGTTGCAGGGAGCCCAGGTCCATAGCAGAGGTATCGATGGTACCACTAGGTCCAAATACCATTTCCACTTCTGTTTTGCTATCATTAAAATGTAAGAAGTTAAGGGCCATCCAGGCGTTGATGTCCTTCAGACACTCAAACAACGAATTTACAGAGCTGGCATCATTTATTTTTAGTGGCAGGTACATTTGCGAGTCATCTGCATAGAGATGGTAAGAGATGACATGTTTCCTTTAAATCAACCCTAAGGGGAGAAAATACAATGAAAAAAGGATAGGCCCAAGAATGGAACCTTGGGTGACTCAACATCGAAGAGGGGCAATGGACGAGACACAGTCACCTACGCTAACAGAAAAGCTTTTCCCTGACAGTAAGACCTGAACCACTATAAGGCTGTGCCTCTGATACCCACATAGCGCTCCAGGAAAGAGATGATATTGCTGTGGTCCACTGTGTCAAAAGCAGCTGTTAGATCTAAAAGCATTAAAACTGCGAAATCACCAGAGTCTGTGGTTAATAAAAGGTCTTAAGAATCTCATAAAAGTGCAGATTCTGTGCTATGCATGGCTTTAAAACTGGAAGACCTCAAGAATGGCATGTTTGTTTAAAAAAGACTGTAATTGAACGATAACAATCTTTTCTAAAACTTTGGACATGAATGGGAGTTTTGAGATCGGGGATGACAGCATAGGTCATGATTACAGATGCTGGTGTTGGTGAGGGGAATAATCTGTGTGTTTGTGTGTGATGGAGCTAACCCGTGTAGTGAGTCCATTCACCACAAAACAGTAAATCAGGTTCTTCAAAAAATGAAAAGCTTTAAGATAATACAAAAATTGAATGCTGTGTGATTCCATTGCACCGGAATAAATAACGTAACTCGGTACAAAATTATTTGAAGTGTCAACCCTATTTGATCCTTGTCCTCCTCTTCCATAAATAACAATCACAAATCATTAATCAGTCATGTCTGACACGACACATCAACATATTTCTGTTTGCTGCTAACACTCAGTGTGTTTCCTCTTTTTAAATTTACAATTCTGACAGAAAATGTCAGAAAAAATCATGAAGTTATTGAATAATTTCTGAAATGTCAGGTTGTCCTTCTTCATGGTTGGAGGAGGAAACATAGAAAAAAGAAGGCTGTGTTGAAATGTCAGCAGATTTTGATAGTGTCAAAAATTATTTGATAATCGTTGTCAAAGTAAAAAACAGACTTTTATGTGTGGTTGTGTGACTGGGCAGGGTGACAGGTCTGTGTGTGCTATCTATTCTAAAAGCATTGGAGATAATAAAAATCATAATCTTTTTCAAATGTATAATGTTTTGTTTAAATAAGCTTTCACTATTTCAGTGTTGCCATAAGGGGGCTTGTCTATTCTCTGTTGGAGTTTCATATAGGGTGTGTGTCTGTGTGGGTGTCTGTGAGTGTGAGGGTGTCTGTGAGTGTGTATGTGTGTGTGTTTGTGCGTGTTTGTGTGCATGTGGGTGTGTGTGTGCAGGAAAGACAATGATCCATCTGTGGAGTACACATTAATGTCCTTAAGCCACACTCCCCTCCTGGCCTCTACTGAGGCGACGTAGAACAGCCACCACATTACAAGCCCATAAAACCAGCCTGAAACACGGACACTACTGTGAACCACGGCGGCATGAAACTTTTAAATGACAAACTTATACTTTTCATAGCATTGACTTGACGAGTTATGATACTCCTGATAATTTCCTAACCATGTGTATTTTGTTTACTCATATCTTCCTCCTAGTTTCCTACTTCTGTTCCCTGCAATCTGTTACTGCGCGTGAAATACATGCAGCTCTTTCTCATGAAACTGGATGTTCTAGTTGACACCAGCAGCACCAGGTATGCTAAAGGATGTTTTGATTCTCATTTTAATTGCGTGCCATCGCAAGAAGTCCTTTTTTTTTTTCCTGCTTCTCATCTATGTTTACTTTGCCTCTCCCTGAAGATGACCTGGTGGCTCACCAATCTCTTTGTCATAATTACCATCATCACAATCACTATTATCTTAATTGGCCTTATCTACTCGTTAGCTACTCGTTAGCTAATTGACTCGGAAAATATAGCACCAAACACTTGGCGCAACGAGACAAAAGGCAACAGACGGAGATCAAGAGGAGACATCTGCTCATTGAGAGAATAGAAAAATTATGACAAGCTCCTGCTCATCGGTCACAGTAATGACTATCTCAACAACTGTACACAATTATGTAGAGCAGAAACTACTGCCTCCGCCACGCTAGCTACACAGCAGAACACACGCTTTTGCTCCAGCGCTTGCATGAAACACACAGTCAGACTATGGCAGATGCTTAATGACTTGTTCAGATAGGACACACATCGCTACTGCAGACGTGAAAGAAAAATGCAATTATACAAGACACTCACATATATGCCCTCGCTGACACGCATTATAGAGTGTGGGCGTGAAAAAAAAGCCAATTAAAGCGGATTCAAAGAAACATAGGAATACTGTAATTACAGTGTGATGATCTGGAAATCAGGATGAATAGAAGAAAGTATCAGAATGATCATCAGTTGAAGTGCGCTACGGATCTCAGCTACGCTTTTATAAACATAGAGATGGTGTTCAAAAAACCCAGAAGAGAAGAAGCTGCTTGTCTGCTGCTATTTTCTCCACCCTGAAGCAAGGCTTTGACATTAAAGAAGGCTTATGAGAGCTGAAGTCATTACCCTCAAAGTGTTCTAAAGCAGAAGTAAAGTTTCAGATCCGTTTCCTCTTGAATCCTGAGTACACTTTTTCTTCTGACCTCCTTACATCGTTCTCGCTCTCTCTGTCCAATACCAGTTGCCTCTTTATGTCACTTCATGATTCCTCAACCAGAGTCTTCGTGTTTGTGACACAGTCCCACCCTCTTTTTCTATCGCATGGACATTTATCTGCCATTTTCCTCCCTTCCTCTTTCTTTATACTTTGTGTTTTGTGCCTGTATCATCGTCCTCCCTCTCTTTCTCTGTCACTGTGTTGCTGTAGGGTTGCACTGTCTGCTGGTGTCACTGGTACTAGGGTCCCATGGGTGCTTTGTACACAATGGCTGCGATCTGGGAACCGCCGGAATAATATGAAATAGAAGGATAGTTAAAATGCTATGGGACTCAGAGCTTGTGTTTGTGTATGCTTCAGATTTTGACATAACAAGAGGAGAAGCTGGCAGATGTAGAGGAGTTGGGTTAAGAATAATGGCCTTTATTACAGGTGCGTCAGCTGCAGTGACGAAGGCTTATTTAACCATATAATTGAAAATAGAGCTGGCTTTCAAAGTGAAGCTTTTTCATCCTATTCCTGATAAAACCAAAAATGACAAGTTTCTCAGCATGTCGTTAGCATCGGTGTACATGTTCTCTTGCATCTATAGAAATATGTTGAGAGACACACAAAAACACACAAAAAAATCTAGGCCAATGTTATTGTCACCCAAGAAGCCCCAAATCCCCTGCGTTGTTCAAACATTCCCCTGACTGAACTTCACAGTATGTTTCATAAAGAGCAGTCCCATAGTGAGTAAAATATAAACTTTTAGGGAAAACCTGATGTATACAGCATAGACCCCCAAGAGTCAATTCATATGCACCAAACTTGGACTAAATCGCACTGATGGTTGAGATATTATGGCCAAAAACATTTGGAGTTAAAGCTCCCCCTACTGTCAGAAATAAGTTTTCCTCGTTTATGTGGATATAAAATTTGTAAAAGTAAAATTTGTAAAGTAAATAGCGACATTGATCTCCTTCACTCGATTTACATGCACAAAAATTTGAACTAAATCCGACCAGTGGTTGAGAAATTGAAATATACAAACAACTTTTCCCAAAGTCATTTCAGTTCTTCCTCAAACTAAGGCATATGTGGGTATAAAATTATCCATAAAATTGTGTTTGAGTTAACTAACATGAATGAGCGGCGGTGGATGCGCCGGCGGAGACGATGACGATTCCATAATGTTCCCGACTTTTCAGGGATATAAATATATGCTGCACAACAGATGATATGTCTATATTTGCTAGATCAACCAGCAGATCAACATCTGAAGGAATTTAACCATATCGGCAGATGCAGGCATGGCGAACATCGGTGAAAGGAAAATCCTATGGGCTCTATTATACTGTCATTATATCGCCAAAAAATATTATGGAATCGTTATCACCGCGTCCGAAGCAGATCCTTTATGTTAATGCTATAACTCCAAAAACTATTTCACGGATCATCTTCAAACTTTATACCCAAATAGACCTTATTGCAAGGAAAAACAGGATTGATCTTGGGAAAGGTCGTATTTATATTTCTGACACTAGGGGAGGCTTTATCTCCGAAAGTTTTCAGGCCATAATTTCTCAGCCACTGGTCCGATTTAGTCTAAATTTGGTGCATATTATAGGTAAGAGATTCTGGCACCAATGGTGAAATAGTTTAAATACATGGATGTTGTACCTCACACCCTAAACGAACAGAAACATAAAGCAAACTTCTTGACCATTCGACAGACAGGCCTAATTAAAACTGAGCAGTTTCTATATGTAAAAGACAATTTATGGTATTATTTGGTACAAACTTCATAGTTTTGTGCATGTGTGTCTGTCCCAGCATCACTGCAGGATATAAATGATATCCTTTATACTGCAAAAGTCATCTGTGACAGCAGAACCATACCCACCATACTATTTTCATTTGTGAATCCTCCCCTTAGCAAAGGAGGCTTGAGATCCTTCCACCCAGCCCTGCTAAATGTGCAAAACATGGGTCCAGTCCAGAGACCCTCTATCAGTGCATTCGTTTTGAATCAAAGAGCCGTGAGGACTGCGTGCGAGAGACCCCCTACCGTAACTCCATCAAGCCCGGAAATCGCCTTTTGCAAATTTCAAAGAGAAAGCATGTAATTAAAGCCACTTATATAAATCCCCAAATGCATGGGTTTTTCAAAATTTTTCTGAAGCGCTGCCTGTGGCCATCAACGGATCATAACAACTATACCAGACTTATCATTAAAGCATATTTTGTCAGAATTGTTTTCGGCATTCAAAGAAAAACTAAAGTGCTCATTCAATATGCAATGCATTTGATACTTGCTTTTTCAAAATGTTGGTTTTATAGTATGTCCAATACACTGTTTTTTTTTTTTCTATGTTTCTTTCTGTTTGTGGACCCTTTTTCATAACTGCAGCTAAACACAGAGAGATGAAGGCTTTGACAGGATGATAATGGGACAGTGTACGAGCATGTTTCATATTTACCTCATGACGATGAAGTAAACTCTTAGTAGCAGCTCTGCCAAGCACAGCGTCTGGATCCATGTCAGTGTGCTTCTAGCATGAAATAAACTTAGCTTAGCATGCCAGCAGGCTAAAATTTGGAATTAATACATTTCAATCAGAGAAGACAAAATATAGCAAAGTTGAATGAGTTATTACCACAGGAGATGTGTGATGATGAGTCTATTAGAAAGTCTCTGGCGCTCAGTCTCTTCGGGGAGATTGTGATAGAAGAGTCTAAGCCTAAGAATCTCCTGAGGACTAGCATGCATGAACTAGATGAATGGAGAGAGAGTAATATTTAAAGACAGCAGCTGATGGTTATTGACTAAGCATGCAGGTGTGACAGTGATTGGATGGATGAGGCTACCTGAATAGGAGAAACTGAAATCACTTATCCATCTCCCGGCCTTTCTGCGCAAAGTTGGCTTGTTCTTCTCGTGTCTGCATGGGTTCTCTCCGGGAACTACCGCTTCCTCTCACTGTCCAAAAAACATGCAATATAGGTGAATTGGTGACACTAAAATTGCCCGTAGGAGTGAGTGTGAGTGTGTGTGGTTGTATGTTTCTATGTGTCAGCCCTGTGATGCCCTGTCTCGTCCTTGGTGTACCCCACCTCTCGCTGATATCAGCTGGGATAGGCTCCAGTCCCCCGTGACCCTGAACAGGATAAGCGGTTGATAATGAATGACTGAATGAAATCACTTAATACCCCAGACCATGGAGGCAGCTAACTGAGACTTGGTATTAGTGAAAAGTGAGGATAACAGAGCAGTAACTGTGGCTGTGGTGTACCAGAGGATAGTCTTTCTGAGTTAAATTTCGCTAGATTTCCGTTTTATAAAGTTACAGATAGGAACGGCATTAGTTCTTGCCAAAACGTGGTATTAAAGATGTGACTAATGTGCTTAAAATTATACAGTTGATGCTTTGAGTCTGTGTTAGCCTTAGCATATGGGAAACAGTCAAATATGTGGCTTCAATTAAAAAGGTGCTTTAAAACAAAACACACAAAGAGAATCACAGTCTTTCAGAAATAATTTCCATCCGGATAAACACACCTCAAAACCTACATATCCCAGGACATAATTGGTACGTACATGCAGGTTTTCAATACAATAAGCAATTTTGACTCTTCTTTAATTTTACTTTTATATGTTAGATATATTATGCATATCACAGCTACAAGGTAACAGATCTAGACCCCCAGATAATAAACATACTGGGAAAACAGAGAGTGATGCTTAGAGTGAAAGACAAGAGACATTAAAACTATCTAGAGAGACGGAAGATAAGATAAACCGCCACATGTGCAAATGCATCACGCTGAAAAGAGGCATAGGGAATAAAACACATTGGGATCACCAGATTGCTTTACACCCAACAATTTCCCTTTGAACCTGGACTGTGTGTGTGACCTTTTGGGTGTGTAGAGGAACAATGAACATCAATTAACTTGTGATCCTGTGTGTCAGGAGATCTAAATAAGTAATGAAGTTAAGCTGCTGTCCCTCAAGCATAAATGCCACAGACATAGATGATGGAGATGCACCAATCATTTCTGAATCACTGCAGGTAATTTAATTAATTTCCCCCCACATAATGATGTCTTATTTCACTGACTCACATCCCATCCTATTAATCAAAATTACACTTTTTACGACCTGGTCAGCCTGATGTGAACGGCATTACACATGCATCACATGGCCTTCTACGCATTGAGAGGCATAAAGTTGCCCTCCTCCTCTGGCTAAGGTAAATATCAGCGTGTTTACTCAGGAAGGTTAAGAGGGTACAATGGTCAATCAGCGAGGAGAAGTGGAGCTATACATAGCCATGTGCAAGGAGCAACTGACTTTTAAAGTTAACAGGACAGTGATTCTTTTCATAAAATACCTATGATCATGTGCTCTTTCACAAGTTTGACCACTCATCTATGAGTTTTCATAACTTCAATATCGTGTTTGCCTTATACCATGATTGCACAGGGAAAAAGGGGAAAAGCCACAAGACAACACATTAAGAAAAACAATCTGCTTTTTAATTTCTTCATTTAGTGAATAAAACAGATATAATAAACAGACGTGTCATAATATTTTAATATTTTGGTTATAGCTGTGGTAGCTCCGCTTAACTTCCCGGTACAGTACTTATGTGACTTAGAATATAACTTAAATCAACATCCCAAAAACAATTAATAAACTCTAATTTATTAATTGTGTACTGTGACCCTAACATGCACAGAACACAAAGCTACAATAAACAAGGGGTATTATAATTGCTGAAGAAAACTCTTAACCACCATCGGGCATACTGACTTCAGTTGTAGCCATGGCAATGTGTACAAAATAGTCAGAATGTCACATACTAAAGCTATTAAAGTTGTGGTTAAAAGTTTTCTTCAGCAAGTACAATACACCTTGTTTACTGTAGCTTTGGGAACTGTGCATGTTAGGGTAAGTATTAACTTTAATTGCTGTTGTTGTGACGTTTATTAAAGTTTTACTTTTGTAGTTTAATTAATGTTTTTTTTTGATGTGCTGAGCGTATGTTGAAGCCTTGAAGATTGAAAGCTACTGAATTTCTCTTTACTGTTGTCAGTGTACTTTAGTTGGGCAAAATCACATCTGACTTTTTCATAGTAGATAATTAGTAGATATGCTCATCTCCCACTCCTCAAACTCTTGCAGCCAGCACCACGGTCTTTCCTTTTTATTGTTGTCCTTGTAAAAAGGATCTGTGGTGTGTAGATGATCTTCAGCTTCCCAATTTCCAAAATGAATCAGTAATTGCTGATCCTCTGAACGACCACTGACTTTCTAACCTTAAATAAATCGACACAGTTGTTTTTAATCGCAGCAACCGGAGATCACAGGATCACGGCGCAGCTGTAACACGATGCAACGCTTCCAGTTGTAATCAAGCCTTAAGTGCCACCAATTCTCCAGAGGGGTTTAAGTCCGGTGGGCCAGGTGGGATTCATCATTCCAAAAGGATTATCTGACACTCATTACTTGGACAGGCCTAGTGGTATAATTTGAATGGCACTACCTCTCTACTTGACTCTATCTGTTCCCTCTTCTACGTCACCTTCCTACACGCATCTAGCACAAACACACTCACACATCATCTGGACATTTATTTTGAGACACTTAAAGTGCAAGATGTTGGTCTGCACGCTTTGCCGCCGCATCTCTCAATATCTTATCTACACCGAAGCCAACCCCGGTTGGCATTTTAAAAACACACAATCAGTGTGCAGCGCGGGAACAGAGAGCTGCTGCTCACTGTCGCTCACAAAGGTCAATCACAAGCTGTGATGATGTGTGGGAGTGAGGGACGCTTATTTGTATGAAGATGCATCTACTGGATCAGGGGAGATTGTCATGTGGAGTTATGTGTTTTGGTTTGTTTGTTGGTGTTTTGATGTCAATAACTATTGATGCATTGGTGTGTTTGTGTGCGTGCATGTTGTTTATGCCCGGTGCACGAGATGGTGGGCACTGATTGCACAGTAATGCTAGGGTTGTCAGGAAGCCAGCATGCAGCCTGGTTTTAACCCGCAGGAGATTGCACCATAATAACAACCAGAACAGCCTCAGTTTCAAACCTAGAAATTTACCAGTCCGTACAAAGGGATGTCTTTACTATATTTTATTTGATGCTAAAGAGGAATGCAGTTTATATTCAGTAATTACAATTGAGTTACGGAATATAAACACTAACTGTAGAGATGCTGGTCATTTTGCTGCTGGTCATTTTCTAGTCATTGATGCTAATGGCAGGCTACCTGACATCGACATATAAGTTTGTTACGACTAACAAATCATGTAAAAGTTTCTTCTAGAAGTTTGGGTTTTATTAGAGCCCGGACATTTACAGCGCAAGGACACTTCTTTTTTTTTTGTAGTGATTATTATTCATTCACATAAATCACAGTCTTAGGGGTTTTATCATACTTGTAAACTCATGAAACTTTACAGACGCAATAGTTCTAGTTTCCCCCTTGACATTTTCAAAAGACACTCCCCATTTTCGCCTATAGGAGGAGTGTCAGAAACTTGGTACCCAAATTTATCATATCAGGATCCACCAAAAAGTCTATAGGTGCAATGAACTGAAGGAGAACGTTTTTGATGAACCGTCTGGCATTATTGGACAGCGAATACCAGTGCCTTGGCATAGAATATTAAATTTTCTTTCATACATAATCCAATATGTCCCAAACTTCACATGTTGGATAAAATTGAAGCCCCAAAGACGTCCATATGACATAATTCGACGGCTGTAGCTCAGTGGGTAGAGCTCCCATCTCCCAACAGGGAGTTTGAAAGGTAGCCAGTTTAAATCCCACCAGGGTCTACTTATGGTAGGGTCCTTGATCAAGACGCTGAAACCCTAGCTCCCCGGGGGCTTCAAAGGGGCTGTCCACTGCTCCCTCAGGGATGGGTCAAATGCAGAGAATGAATTCCACTATTTTGTACTGTATATGGCTGTATGCGATCAATAAAGGATTTTTTCTTCTTTGAAGTGAAAGCGCCACCTGCTTGCAACAGTAAGTAAGCCTAAGTTGATAAATATTATTTAAATATCACGTTTACATGCGAGTGATCGTTCACAACAAGCGCACTGTTGTTTTATTTTTGGTTATATTTTGTTATATCTTCTATATATCTTTGCTTTTCACTATTATGAGTGTTATAGCTCTGTGCGTACATGTGTTTGAAAAAAAAAGTCATGAATAAAATAACCATGTTACTTCACAAAACTGTGTTAAACGTTTTGTTCTTTAACAGGTTGTCAAAGACGTGGATGAATTTGTATAGTGTCATGAATGTGTGATAAAAGTCTCAGTTTCAACAGGTCGCAACCGGTTTCTTCAGTTATTTTGGAATTTTGGCGTTAGTATATGACCAAAATAATACAAAACAAATACAAAACACACATTATTAATGAATGATAATGTTTTCAAATAAATATTATAAACTTGATCATAATTACTTATCATGAGTGATGCAAATTTCAGAGTGACCTCTGTGTTTTCACACAGAATTGAAATTAATTTAAAGAAAAACTTACTGTAGAGTAGCTCACTTCACATATGATTTCATTTTCCTTGGTCACTTCCTTTGAATGAAGCCAACGGTGCTGAATTAAATAGAAGGACATTGTTTCATTAAGTTCTCAAAAGACAATAATGTGTTCCCAACATAATGCATTACTTTGTTTATCCGCTGTTCATCATGTGTATGTTGGTCCTCAAGGAATCAATGAGGGGCTCAATGATGTGTTTTCCTCCACAGAGAAAATAAGGTCCCGATGAGCCAAAATGAGTGGAAATCATCTTCTGATGTCTTGACAACAAAATCAGAGCTGGGACAGAATCATCTGTCAAAAAGCCTAAAATTACTGCTGTTACAAAACGCTGTGATACAGAGCTAAAAAAATGGTCTGAATAATACGAACAGCCAGAGACTATTATTCCAGCTGCTTTTAGAATGACAAGAGAAGAATGAGGAGGAGAATAATAATTGATGTATGGTTTGCAGACTTTCTAAAGAGCTGGCCCATTCAAACAAACAACCCTGGGTTAAAAACGAAGCTAAAGTAACAACTCTTTATTCCTTCAAATGGCCACATCCTCTGGCTTCAAAATTTAGCCTTTGTTGATCAGTAAGTTAAAATGTATAAATATAAACATGATTACAGTGTTCTAAGAACACTGACGGTCTTTGGTCATAATTGGTGAATGGACAGGGGGACACTTTTATACACACTTCAAGACGGGATATTAAAGCCAAAAAAATATTAAGTTCAATAAACACAAACATATCTGATTAGCAACTGTAAATCATTAAGAACCATGAAAACAATTTAGAATCAAAAAACAATAAAAAAAAGAAATAAAACTTACTTTAATAAGATTAACAATTAGACTTCAGGTCAAGCTGAAGTTCTATTGGAGCAAACACACAACTCTGTAAGAACTCTAAGCATCTGCAGGGAGTTCCACTCTTGTGATCGAGTGCAATGACTACCAACATTCCAGGATAGAGAGGGATCCACTTTCTATACTATCATATTCCAAAGTCTGCATCACTGGTAGACAGCTGCTGGTAAACATCCATAATCTGTGTCCTGTGTCATGAGGAAGGGTAGTCAATGTGGCAGGTCTTCTAGGGTTGTCAGTCTTGGTGGAGCTGTTTGTAGGGGTAAGTTGTCAAATCCAGAGCAGAGTCTTGAATTGTCCTTATTCTTGTGGTCATGAACTGAACTGGAACGTCGTCTGGAAGGATTGAGTGGAGTGAATTCTAGGCCTACACAAGTACACCAATAATGCTTTGCTTGCTTGATTTAATACAGTTTATGAAAGCAAAGTTAAGTTGTGGCCTGTTTGTTTATTCAGTGTTGGTATCTTGTGATGTATATTTCTGACAGCTGGCTATTTGCATATTGTTTTTCTTGGTTTGACTCAACAACTTTGTTTCTTCCATGATTGTTACTTGTCAAACTTGACACCACCGACCTTTTTCCCAATCTCAATTCAGTTCTTCCTCGCACTAAGGTCTAGGTGGGTATAAAATTAGAGCATAAGGCATGAAATCGTTTTTGAGTTATCGCATTAACACAAAAGCAGCGATGACAATTCAACAATATCATTGAATTTTTGGGGTTATGACTTTCACACTGATCTCCTAGTTTGACCACAAGTTTTCCACCCCGTGTTTAATCTAAAGTTTCAAGTTACCAACATCGAAGCAACACTTTTGCATCACCAGTGTTTTTCACACAACTAACACGACAAGAGGAGTACAAAATAGTCTCAGGTTCATCTTGAAAAAGTACTGTCCTGCTTCTACTGTTGATCATTATTTGTCAGTCGCTCCAGTCATACATTCTCATCAGGACTTTGTGATCTGAAGAGCGAAATGGAGGAAAAATGCTACGGAGAAAGCGTCGGAGTACCAAAAATGCATCGGGAAGTTTGGTCTGAACCTTTATTTATTTGGGCATCCAGTGACAGCTAAGTAGACGACAGGTAGATGACAATATCCTTTGCTCAATGCTGGAGCACAAGAGAGAGACGAGCAGCAGAGACAGACCGAACAGAGGAGGCTGCTTTGGTTGGTCATTAATAGTCAACCAGTATATACCCGAGGGGGGATTGCGGACCGTGGAAGCAGCTTGATAATTCAATCTGTCAAGCGCACGCTACAATCTCGGCCAATTAACTGGAGAGGAGGCAAGCCTGACCCTAACATCCCTTCCTCCCTGCTTCCCTCATCCCGTCTCCGTTTGCAACATCCCCGGCGCGTGTTAAACCAACATCTATGCCAGTTAAACTGTCAGTCCTGCTGAGGTCAGAAAGAACAACACAGTGTTTATGCGTTTGTGCAAGTGCGTGGGTGCGTGTGTGTTCAGTGCATGTAGAATTGCTTCATCCTGTCGCTGCTGCTGTCATCTGCTCTAATAATGAGGGAGATGCAGCATTTAAGGACAGATGGCCAAACAACAACTGACTAATTGCAAACATTGGACAGATGCACAGAGGCTTTCGAACAAACAAAACCTGAGTGATTTCTCTCTTTTTCTTGCAAATTTAAAGTCAGCGTCTTCTAATGGTTATTTTCTTTGTGTCACAACACCTGTTTTGTCTCACCTGCAAGGTAACAAGCTGAGCTGAGAGAGCTTAAATTCTCTCAAACGAAGAAAAGAGCGTGGAGACCTTCTGTTATCTGGGGCTCGATGGAGAAGCAAATGAGCAACATACTGACGGCTGGGTGTCAGATCAGATTAACGGAGCTTTTATTGTGATAGAAAAAAATCTCAAATTGAATCACAAAAATAAAATCCAAGCTCCAAATGAACATTCTGATTTGCTAAAGCGTTTCACGACAGCGGGAGGCCAGGTGGACTCATGCCACGTCGCTTCATATGATTCCTTTGCCATTTTTACGGAGTAATATTATTCGAATGGCAATGATTACTTGAAAAGACAGGAAGATGTAGACTTAATTTTGAAAACCCAGCTTAGGCAGCACCTGTAGAGAGGGAGACTTTGCATATCAAATGTGTTTTAAATGATAACAACACCATTGTAATACTGAATAGAGGCTTTCCAATTAGAACCATTTCCTCACAGTTGTGGCAAAATGTTTGGACCCATGCAGGTCCGCTCAGTTTGTGCGGTCTGTTTCATGTCACTATGTTTCATTCCTCGTCCGGCTGTTTCATGGCCACCCAATGTCAAGCACAATGAATGACAATGGTTTAATATTAAATGACATTGGTACACATGAAATGACATTTCTGCAATGTCATTTCATTGAGTCAAAACTCCAATTCAAGATATCTGAAATTTCTTGAAATTATGTAATCTTCATTGCAGCCTCCAAATCCATGGTGTTAACACAATAACTCCAAAATTTTTTCGTGGTTCATTTAAGTCTAAAATTAAATATTTTGCTGATCTTCAGACATGGAGATCTAGCAGAAGCTCCATGAGAAAGACTATCCTCTCGAACACTTGTGCCATAGTAATGCTCACACCTCTATTATCCTAACCTTTCGCACATACTCAGTCTAATCCACCCGCTCCAGTCTTGTGCATCAATTGATATCAGCTGCGCCAAATCAGGTAGCGTCATCCCTCCAATCACTGTCACACCTGCAAGCTGAGCCCCTCGCCATCGGCTGCTGTCTTTAAATATGATTTCCTCCATTCATCTAGTTCTTGCCTACAGCTGGTTTATTTAACCTCCACCGCCCTCTCCACCTTGTCCTAGCAGATCCATCAGCTTCATCAGCCTCAGCAGAGTCATCAGCCACCACCACCAGTATTCAAACTCCAAACAGGGGATATTCTTCGCTGCTCCGGGTAAAGACCCTTCAATATACACTACTCAAGAAAATTTAATTTGGTGAGAACAAAATAACGTAAAAACGATCAATGGAAACGAAAATCATTAACCCATTGAGGAATGGATTCAGAATCATACTCAAAATCATAGTGGAAAACTGAGATCCCAGGCTGATCCAACTTTTCTGAATTTCCTTCAAGACAACCCATAATGCGGCTCAGTAGTGTGTATGACCTCCACGTGCCTGTATGCATTCCCTAAGTCTGGGCATGCTCTTGATGAGACGTTGCATGGTCTGCTGAGGGATCTCCCCCCAGATCGGAATTAGTGCATCAGTCAGTTCCTGGACAGTCTGTAGTGCGACGGGTTGGCGTTGGATGCGGTCTGACAACGGTCTTAGGATCTCATCCCAGTACCTAACAGCAGTCAGGGTACCTGGCTAGCACGTGGAGGACAGTGTGGCCCTCCAAGGATATGCCTCCCTCGATCATCACTGACCCACCACCAAACCGATCATGCTGGAGGATGTTGCAGGCAGCAGAACGTTCTCTACAGCATCTCCAGACTCTCTCACGTCTGTCACATGTGCTCAGTGTGAACCTGCTCTAGTCTGTGAAGAGAACACGGGTGCCAATAACGAAACCGCCAATTCTGGTGTTCCCTGGCAAATGCCAATCGACTGCACGGTGACGGGCTGTGAGCACAGGCCCCACTTGAGGACGTCCTGCCCTCACGCCACTCTCATGGAGTCTGTTTGTTACAGGTTGGGCAGATACATGCACACGCCTGGCCTACAGGAGGTCATTTTGTAGGGATCTGGCAGTGCTTCTCTGGTTTCTCCTTGCACAAAAGAGCAGATAGCGGTCCTGCTGCTAGGTTGTTGCCCTCCTACGGCCCCTCAACCTCTCCTGGTGTACTGGCCTGCATCCATGTATCTCCTCCACGCTCCTGACACTGTGCTAGCAGACACTGCAAACCTGCTGGCCACAGAGCTTTTGAATGTGCGAGCAACTTCTGCAGTTGCTGCAGTTACTGCCTCATGCTACCACTGGAAAAATGCAAAAATAGACAAGAATCAGTCAGAAAGGATGAGGAGAGGGAAATAGTCTGTGTCCACCACCTGCAAAATCATTCCTTAATAGGGTTTGTCTCGCTAATGCCTCTCCTTTCCACCTGTTGTCTGTCCCATTTGCACAACAGCAGGTGAAATGATTCACAATCTTTATTGCTTCCCGAGTGAACAGGTTGATATCCTGGAGGTTTGACTGACTTGGAGTTACACTGTGATGATAATATGTTCCCTTTATTTTTTTGAGTAGTGTATGCTTATATATACTGTATGTCCACAATACACATTCCGAATATCCACAAATTACATAAAATTCCAGTTTCAAACATCTACAGTTTAAATCTGCGTAAACGTTATTCCTATAGAAGATAACTTTATAGTCCTTTGTAAACCTTTAGTAGTCAGAATGACATCCTAGATATCTTAAAATGGAATTGTGACTAGTCACAATGATGTAGATAAGTAGGAAGTTTGAATAGTTGTAATTTAATTGTAGATATATTTAACAACTTGTAGATATAGTCAAATGAATTTTAATTATAGATTAAATTCTGGAGTTATTTCACATTTCTTACATTTGAGCTATCCACAACTTTCAATCTGCAATCTGTAATTCAGTGTGGACTAGTCAAAACATCATTGACTAGATACTGGCTATAGTATGTATTCAGTGGTGTAGTTTGCAACTCAGTACATTTCTGTTTTAGGTTCTCCACCAAAGAGGAGTCTCCACAGAATGATTTCCTGCTTCCATGGAAGTCACCTTTAGCTTTTTGTGAACAGGAAAAATGTCATTTTTTTTGCATCAAAGAGCCGCTTCCTACAGAGACAAAAAAGTAGCTCAGATTAATTTCCTTCAGAGGGTAGTCCAAAAGGGTTTCAGGGAGTGAAGGAAGCAGAAAAGAGCCAGAGGTGGAGAATAAATAATAAGAGAGTGGCTGAAGATAAAGAGGGAGAAAAGCAAGAGGCTAGTGGTATGAAACGGTAAAAATCTGGCACCCCTTCATCAGGAGTAGCTGCCTCAGTGAAGATGACTTTTTGAGGTTAGAGCAAAAGGGACCTTTCCCGCCTCCTCCTGCTTTTCCTCCTCCTCGCACACACCTGAGTCGATCTGATCACATGTTTTTTGTAGAGTGCTGAAGAAGTTGTAGCTGAGGGAGGACCATCATAAACACACAGGACTAGGAGGGATGACTTCTACATGCCCGCACATACTGAGTCCACACAAGTCCTAAAGGCCCTTCATCCCCGCCTTACAGGCAAAAGAGTAAACAGTAATTATAACAGCAAAGTTTTGAACCTGAGCCTCACAACAGAGCGGCACCGCAAACTGTCAAAAAAGAAAACGCCAGCATTGTTTGATCATGAAAGTTTTACGACATGTTTGCCTGCGCTCCGACTTTACAAATCTTGTGGGTGTCAATTAGCAGCACCAGATCAGGAAGGCCTGCCAACTAAAAACAAACCTTTGTCTTTGTGAGCTCTGACTTCACGAGTGTGAGGATTAAAAGGAACGCGGGGGGAAGCATGTTAGATTTTCTTCCCTGACATTTGTGATTTGTTTGTAGTGTGGCGACACTGTGAACCCTTTCTTTTACAAGAGCTGCATTAAAACATAATTTATCCTGTTACGAATGTTCCGGAAAGGTCACAACTTTGCTACCAAGACCGAAAAGGCAATTTAAAATATAAAGTTAGCCAGCTGAGAGAACACACAGCATCCAACGGAGTTATACAACATCATCCCTCAGCAGATAGCAAGCTGTGTGCTCCAACAGCAAATTAAAAATAATTGCAACAGAAAGCGAGGAGATTTTTTCTAATCATTGATTTAACTTTGGCTTTATTTGCACCATTAGCTGACCGAAGAAGCTTTTGTGTCGCAAACAAAGGCAGTGAGTTTGTTTTGGTGCTGGCTCTGTTGTCTGAGGACATTTTCCAATTTCAAAAATTTCACCAGCAAATTGTGTCAACGTTTTCCCACATCAAATAGCAGATGGTGCAGCAGTGTCATTCATTTGTAGCAGTGTGTTGCACCCGATATATACTTGTCTTTTAGCTCTAGCCAAAAGTTCCACTTTGTTAGGTAATTGCTGACGTTATTCTCCATTTAGCATGACTTGGCTATTTCTGCCTACTGCACCTGAAAATACACCAAAAGATCGGTTGGAGTGAACTAAAACATAAATGCAAGAGCAATAAAACCAAAACACCAAGCCAAATGAAGATCTATAGACAGTTCAGTCAGAGAGACTACACTCATGCACACTCTGGACACAGTGACTGCATAAGCCACTTTATTATCCTCCGCTTTCACACATCATGGTCAGCCATTCAACATTAATGCTGGTTTCTTTAACACGATTCTCTCCATTCTTCTAGTTCTTTCAAGCCACATCTCCATCTGTCACATCACTCATAATTCTCAGCAGAGTCATTAGCCACCAGTAGTATCCACATAATATGTTGATAATGGTGGTGGTATCTTGGAGCGGCTCAGGGTATTTCTGATAAACTAATTATCACATATAATCTGTGTAAATATTGATCTTTTCTTAGGCCTTCATCTATCCTGATTGAAAAGACCTGTTGATCTCAGTCATATACTTGTGATGCAAGTAAAGAATGCCCCTCAATAATGTCATGGGGCAGAAAAAATCTGAAGGCTTTCTCAGTCTAACTGGCACTCACTTTCTTTTAATACATAATGACAGAAACTCTTTAAATGGAAACTATGATGCCATGTCTTTCCCAGTGACTGAATAATTGGCAGTTCAGTCAGGAGAGACTAGGATCCAGTATCAAAAGCATAGCAGGAGACAGATTCCAGGCTTTGTTGTATGAGGAGTTGTCATACCACATATGGACTGACCTACAAGTGACAGAAGTCACACACATGTTCTCAACAACATGTATGTAAGGTTTTAGGAAAAATCCAGTAGGGTAGATTTCACTATCCAGTCCTCAAGAGTAAATCGTATGTTTCCCTAATATTATATAGGTGGTCGAAACTGTGAGTGTGTATTGTTGTAAAAATTTAAATAGATGCTTCATGAAAGTCACTGGCAGAGTGAAGTCAGTACGATGATGAACTGAAGCCAGGAGTGAGGGAGGGAGGGCAACTGGCCAGGACATTTTTTTTAGACCCACCACCAACAGACTGCATTTATGAGTATATCAAGTTCAAAAGACCATCAGTGGAATGGGATTGGTCATTTGTTATTGACAAACATATGGGTAAAATGACTCATATTTAAATAATTCGCAGGTTATGAGAATGGAAATGATGGTCAGCTGTTCCACTGCTGTTGTCCCCACTGAAATATGTTGAGAACAATGGATGTATTGGTGTGCAGATTTGTTCTGATGTACAAGATCACAAGGGGATGAATCAGAATTAATAAAATGTGCACCTTTCCTTCAACTAAGGCAACCGTCAGGTCCATTTTTTATTTTTTTAAAAAGCAGATTGGCATACATTTGGTTGGCAAGCATTTATGGTTCCCAATTTATTCTGCAGCACTGAGCCAGATAAACATCAGTATGTTTAATTGTGTGGCTGCAGACTACACAGCTCTTGCAGGTTAATATGAAAAAACAGAGACTACACTCAGTTCCTCTCCTTGTCAGCAAATCAACATATATGGTTGTTAGCATACACCTAATCAGAGCTCAGGTGATTCGGCTGAGTATACTCAAGCACAGAGAAATCACATTGTTTCTCCTCAGACTGTCCAATGGCAGCTGCAAGGCAGAAACTACCGTTCTGTAGTTTGATTATGATCAGATCCAGGAGCTGGGCAAGAAGCGCACTGAACCCAGCTGAAATCTGATCGGCCTCTGAAGACCCCCTGTCTTATCACTTGTCTTTATTTGTGGCAACTCGCATATGTTTTGTAGCTATAGTGATGCTGCGTTTACATAATGTGGCAGGGAAGGTTACAGTGGGAGAGTTTCCTTTGATGCTGCGCAAGACTGTTTCAATTCCTCCACAGACGCATCATGGTACAATTCTCCAAATTAGTCTGGGTTAATGTGTGAACGATTGTTTATTTGCTGCTGCCTGGCTTCTGGCCCTGTGTGCACTTGTTGACTTGGGGCCAAATTCCCACTCACACACGCAACACACTCACACGCAGTAAAATAAGCACTTTCCTATCTACTTGACAGTATCTCTGAATTAATTCCCTGAAAGACTACTGAGCTAACATTCATAGAAAAATAGAAAAAAATCTCCGACCTCATCCCCACTCTTCACACTTACAGTCACCTCCCTGGCTCTACAAGCAATTATTAGCATAGTGGTAGAAGGTTCATGGTTCAAATCAATCTGGAGAGTTTGCATGTTTAACGCACATAATGCATGGGTTCTCTCAAGACCCCACAGTCCAAAAACATTCAGTATAGTTGAATTGGTGACTTCCAGGAGTGGAAGATTCACACAGGAGTGAATCTGAGTCTGAATTCAAGTTTTGGGCCTTTGATGAACTGGCTAATCATCCAGGGTGTACCCCACCACTCACCCAGTGTCAGTAATGATAGGGTTCAGGCAACTTGAGCAGCTTGGTCCACATTATTCCACAACCTCACAACACGACATCACCTCCAAATCTTCATTAACAATAAAATAAACATCTATTCTGTTTATGGCCTCCAAAATAAAGGCACTGTAAAACTGTAAAAACACATATAAACTTACAAAAATAAGTCCTGCATTTTTTTAAATAAACTCATTATGTAATCATACCAGAGTTTAATGCCATACTAACTCAAAATATGATTAACATAACTACCCCAAAAATGTGGAAAAGTGAGTAGGGTTAAGACCGTTGGCTTAATGCTTACATTTATGGGACACGCTACCGAAATTAGCATTAACAGCGCAAAATACAAAATAAACCCATATTGTGTAATTATTTACAGGCATATGTTTTCCGATGCCTTGGTCTGACATCATAAAGACAACAGATTGAAGCATGTTGCACTTCTACTGAGTCCAGCTTTTAGTCTCCGCTTTAACCTTTCTCGATCACAACAAATCAAATCAAATCCTCCAACGAGTGGTGTGGTGGAGCAGCTGTGGAAAAGCAAGCCAGCACAATATCCAAAAAGGAGACTTTTCAGTGTGGACAGGCATCACAATCATTCTTTCATTTTCCAGCTGTTAGATAGCTAGTCTGTTGTAAAGCATTGAGATATCACTTTAATTTAGAAGAGAGGAAGCAAGGAGGACACTGCAGGCTCTGATGTTTTCTCTTGGCATCCCTCGTGTCTTGGGAGCTAATAAAAATGAGACTGCAACTTCAAGCCGAAGAGGCCCCACTGCCTTCTCCACCCCACTACACTCACATAGTATTGTATTGTATTGCTGCTTTATTGGCTTAATAATAGAGGACTAAGGACGTGGTGGAAACACTTCTGTCTCTGCAAGTGCGGGAGACAAACATCAAAAATGTTGGCTTTAGTTTCTCTGGAGTACCCTGTGGAACAAAACAGAGCAGTGATGTAATTAACCGCTGTCTCTTTTGGATTCTACTCCTCCTCGTTTCAAAGCTGAGAGTGCATGCACGATTTTGAACCAAGATTTCTTGCAATGTAATTTGAAAACAAAACAAAAGACTGCAGACAAAATCTGATCCCTGGTATCTGCAGGAAGGTTGAACCATGGTAGCCTGAGCAACCACAATGAGGAGAAACTCTCTCTATCTCCCTCTAGACAGCCCACAAGGAAGATGTAGGTAACAAATCAAACAAGGAAGTCGAAGCCCCAAAACATTTAAATTGAAGTGAGGCATGGTCTCATAATGGTTCCCTCCTTATCTCCCCTCAAACACCTTCCATGTTGGCTGCTACTTATCCTCTGATTACAGCTGTAGCCATTTTGCTGTAATTCGCCAAAACATTATTCCTGAAATAAACAAGTATTATATGGAGGAAAACAGAGAGGGGGTGGGGAGTTGGAGGGGAGGCAAGTAGTAAAATACTCAAGTGAAATATTCTCCGGGAACATGGTGTTCTGAAATTGGAATAAATAAGTAGACAAGCAACAGAGGGAAGAAAGAAATGCCAAAAGGAGTTGTGATGTAATGTCTACTTGTCTGGGCTGCTTCTGTACTCTGTTGATCTCCCCCTCACACAACTCCCCAACGAGGTCATATTATACCACACGTTGTACCACAAAAATGACAACATTTCTGCATTCACATTGTATATCACTGCACTGACCCTCATTCAGCAGCTACACTTTAAGACACAGGTTTGGGGAGTAAACAAAGTAAAGTTTGTGCCAAAGAAAAAGACAATGAAAAGTAGACTTTTCATTTTCAGTCAGTGAGAAATCACCCCTACAGGGGTCTTCTCATACAGTAGCTTCAGTGCCAAGAAACTAAGACTATACCTGAGACTCCAGACGGGCAAGGTCCACCCTACACACCCTAGTGAGGTGGGGTTTAGTGACAGAGTTCCATTCTTTTGGGTCTGATCATATGGTTCTTCTGTACAGATTAAGCTCAGGAGGTAAAGCAAACGTCCACTTATTGAAAGATCACTGGTTCGAACCCAGGCCCCGAAGTCTAAGTGTGAAATCATCCATGAGGAAGATGCTGAAACCCAATTGCAAAAGTCCTGAAACCTAATTTACCCACCACGATGACTCACGGGGGGCTTCTCCTCAAGATTTGGTTTGATAACTAAACAAAGTTTCACTGACGTTAAACTGTTTCCACCGTTTTTACTCTTTGATTGTAAAAAACACATATTATTCATTATTACTACATTATTATGTCCTCTAAAAGTCAGGGATAATATGAAATAATCATCGCCACATCCAAGTGCACCCGCTGCATCCGCCGCCGCAAAATCCTTCATCTTTACGCACAAAAACTGTTTCATGGATCATTTTCATCAGCACTTTTTTCATACCCACATAGACCTTAGTGCGAGAAAGAACTGGATTGTGTGCATATGAATCAACTTTGGAAGAGCACATTTGTATTTCTTATTTTTCCTTTTTCACTAGGCGTTTTTTTTGTTTTACGTTTGCAATGTTGTTTTGGACACAACTTCATTGAGAATTTGAATCAGGAGAATTGCTTGTACATTGCGGGGGACTGCTGGCTTTTCGTGTGTATACCCATGCTGTCGGGGACGACAGCAGAAGCCCAGTTATCAAGTGATCATCATTAACCTGGCAGGTTTGAATAAATCAGAGATGTTCCAATGATTT